>NDGN010689652.1:0-10160 GCA_002564285.1 Tympanoctomys barrerae | reverse complement strand
AAAAAAAAAAGAATTGGGTGAATGTTTATAGGTAAAAAAAAGAATGAAGACAAAATGCAATTAGTTTGGAGTTCATTTTTTTATTTTAATTTTTTTTTTTTTTTTTGTGTGTGTGTTGTGTGTGTGTGTGTGTGTGTGGTACTGAGGGCTGAAATCAAGACCCTGTGCTTGCCAGGCAAGTGCTTATTCTACTGAGCTATCTCCCCCGCCTCTGGAGTTTACTTTTGCTTCTCATACTACCCTGTTAGTAAAAGATGCCTGCTTTCTCCTCTCCACATGATCCTTTCCTCCTCTTGCTGAATTTTCCTAAGTATCCCATGCAGATTTGGGTTTGTCTGTATGGTGAGCTTAGCCGACAAACAATAAATGTTTTCTGAGTGATCACTGTGTGGTGCAGGGTGACACGATTCTACTTGTGTTAACTCTTATATTTACACACACTCGCCTGAGTTCCCAGGAAGCTAGCAGATAAATACTGACTTTTCTAATGGTCTCTTTCCAAACAACCAGCATGTTGGCCCTTCTGCTGCGCTCATACTTCCTCCCTTACTGGAACTGGAAGGACCAGCTGCAGAGCTGCGGTGGCTGTCTTAGGTTAAAGAGGAAATGAAGCTCAGGGGAGTAAGAATTTGATCAGGTTCTCCTTATTGTATGGAGAGGGGTGTGAGTCTTAGGTGCTCATTTTCCATGAGATGACATTGCCTTTCTAACCGGGAGGTTAACAAGGATTAGTGGAAGAATATCACTTTTTCTTTATTAGTGACAGCCTAAAAGTGGAGAGCTCTATACTGACCCCTGGAAGTCCTTTATTCTCTGTGAAGCTTCACCAGATATTTTGAACACAAAGCTGCCCAAAAGGCCAGAAAATCACTGGGTCACATGATATCACTGCAATTAAACAGCTAGTGCAACTGCATTAAAAATAATATTGCCTTAGAAGTTCCTTTAGGAGACGTGCTTAGCAGGGACCTGTATGTCTGGGGTGCCCAGAGGATGACTGGACAACAGGCCACTGTCTTCTTACCCAAGCCCTCCAATTCCTAAGTGGACAAGCAGCAACGCCAGGCTCACATTTTTTTTTCCAGGACAAATTTAGGCCATATGTTAAGTTCATTTGCGCAATTTATAAATTTTACTTTATGTCAACTAAGCTTCAGGAAAAGCACTTGGGTGGGGCACCTGGAATCTAAACTTCATTTTAGCTTCAGCTTCAGTGTGGGCTGGAACAATTTAGGTTTATTTTTTAAAAACATTCACCACCAAGTTTCTATGCATTATGAAAGGTTCTACAGGAAACTGAAAGAGTTCTTGGGTGTCACTGCCTAAGGCTGTGGTTTTTACTCACAGACATAATTTTAGCTTCTACAAATGCCAAGGCTTAAAATAAGTTCAGAAAGAATGGTTGACCAGGGTGTGGAACCCAGAACTGATACAATCTCCAGGTTCCTTGTGGATGGTCCCAGAACTTGCTTACCCTGGGGAAACTGGAGCTTTTGGCTCAGCCTCTTCTGTTTTCATACTTCTTAATCTTCCTGCCTAGATTTTGAGAGAGCTGCAGGAGGAAGTAGGGATGAGCTCACTGTGCCGCTGTACCAACCAGTGAGTGCAGAGCCTGGCCTCACCTGTCTATGCCACTGTACCTACAGGGCTCAGGCTTCTCAGGTGGGAACTAAGGGTACCTACTCTGCCCACCACACAACATTATTGTTATTTATTTATTTATTTGGCAGAATCAGGGACTGAACAAAGGTCCTTGAGCTTGTCAGGGAAGTGCTTATTCTACTAAACCATCTTCCTGGCCCCTCATACAACATTATTAAAGGAGTCCAGTAAAAACATGCATTGGACCCTCACTTTGAACCTGGAGAGGCATCAGAAGGTTAGTAGATAGTACATTTTCAACAAAGACGCAAAAAATGGACCTATAGTTTCTAATGAGCCCCTTTATTCTCTCATCCACACTCTGTTTACAAACGCCTTTCAGCACAATATTGTGATGTGAATACTAATATCTTTCAAAATTCTTATGTTTAGGGTGAAGAGTTTGGAAGGCAACTAAGTCTTGGGGCTGGAGTGTTCATGAATAAGATTACTGAACTCATAAAAGAGGTCCATGGGCACTCCACCCCTTCTGCCTTGTGAAGACAAAGCTGAGAAAGTTCTGTTTATGAGCCAGGAAGTAGGGCCCTCACCAGACACTGAGTCTGCTCTTGCTGTGATCCTGGACTGACCAGAATTATGGGATAGAAATTTGGTTTATTTAAGAAGTGGTCTACAGTATTTTGTTCTAGCAGCCAGAATAGTCTAAGACACACATGTGTCTCAAACAGTGCCTAAGGACATGTGTCCCCGTGCCCTGCAAGCCTGAATCTCCTTGGTGCACACACATAACTTCCTGGAGACTCAGTTGTAAGCAAAACTATTTCTAGAAGAACACATTTTTTAAACAGAGAAATGATACTTATTTAACTATCCACTGGTTCAAAAAAATGTTTACAGAGCACCTGTGGATAGAATTAGATGCTATAAATAACTCAAGCATCATGATACCCTCTTGTCACTCACAATCTATGATGCAATCTGAATATGGAATCTGCATATAAGATCAGTACAGGCAATCAATCAGTCTTCAATATGGGTAGTCAGTCTTAGCCCTTCTGTTCCCAGGTAGTTTGATAAGATTACAAATCTTTTTGCAATCATTATGTAACTTCAAACTTTGGACCCATAAGTTGCATTACAGCTGCAAAGATTGTGCCATAGTTTCTTATGGAACTCATTCTGAAAATTTCATAATGTGACAAATATGGTTTTGGTTTGTGGTTCCCTGGGCTGGGGCTCCGTAACTCTTTTACAGGTGCACAGTGGTCTCTCCTTGTAGAAGTCTCTTCTAACTTTGAGAAACAATCACTCTTACCAATGCAGAGCACACCTACTTCTTTACTTGAAGTCCTATTGACCTAATTCTTTCACTAAGGATAACTACTCATTAACTAGTTTTTATTTTTGATTAAGATAAAATCAATTTAGCTTTTCATTTTGCATGATTGGAGATGATTGTACCAAGAACCTTTACACTGAGTTGCATTCCTAGGGTCTTTTTGCTCTTATTTTTTTGAGGCAGGGTCTTGCTAAGTTGCTACCTCACTCAGGATGGGCTTGAACATTCACTCTTCCTCCCTCAGCATCCTTTTTATGGTTTGTGTGTAGATGGCCCCCAAAACCTCAGACAGTCATGGGGTGGGTTTCTAGAGTTTTTGATTGATTCCAAATCCAATGCTGGGATTATGGGTGTGAGTGCTATACCCACCCTGGGGCAGGCAAGCTGTATATAATATAAGAGAGGGACAGAGGTTTTCGCTGTTAGCTGCTCCTCCCTTTTGCTCTTGCTGTTTAAGTGTAAACAGCTGCCCTTACAGAAGGCAGTGTGGCCAGGAAGTTGGCATGAATCCTTGCTCCTGAAAGCATGTACCTGAAGACAAGGTCCTTGGTCTTCTGGAACCTTCTAAGTGACACCACTATCTCTCTGACAAGACTTTTCAGTCTTTGCTACTGGGTCTGTCCTGTCAGGAATTTCACTTTCCTGACATTTCATGCATGTCCTGAAAAATGATGCCTGTTCCACATGTTTTATTCTGCAATGTGATCAGATTTGTTTGAATATATAAATGACATTTCCCTTTGCAAATCTTGGAGTATTACTGATGCTCCAGAGAGAGACATTATGTAACTTCAGCACATGACAGCAAACCTTCAGGGTGTATCTGTGTTCTAGAAGTGTGTTTCTTAAGGTAATATTTAGGCCTAAAGTAGTCAACAGGTGCACATCCAAAAGAACATAGCAGCTGTTAGGATATGAGCATGTTTGTTTTGATCGCTATGTAGCTGCTTCTCCAGCTTTGGGTGGTGTCTGTTTCCTGAACTGGCTCTCCTTACTGCACCCCTGAATTCTACATGGTCCAAGAAATAATGGACTAAAGTCTGTACTTATGAACACCACGACATGCTCCATTCTCATTTTATGACCTGTATTATTCATGCTTTGATTTTTTTTTAATGCAATCCCATGGTACACATAACCTATGTGAAGCTCCTAGTATAAATTAAGTAGTGGTAGGTGGTATTTATTTATTTTTGAGCAGCACTGTGGCCAGATCTCTTTCTTTCTTGCAGTAGAACACAGCCTCCCTTCCCCTGTGACATGCCATGGAGTGCTAGAAGGCTTCTGATCACATCATCTCCCTTCCTCTAGTGGCTCTTGAAATGGGCAGTGATTCAGGTCTGGAAAAATCACAACCCCCACTTATTTCCCAGTTGTAATGATAAGCAGGTGTGTGCAAGTTGAGGTAAGTGTGTGGCTCAGGAGGGACCAATGACAATCCCCCTGGAACCCTACAGTGTAGAAGTGCTTTGTCCCCCTTGGAAGCGTAAGCTGGAAAAGATGTGACTTCAGAGTTTCTGGAGGCCTTGAGCATGCAATGAAGGAGGGACCCAGGAAGTAGATACAAAGAAATAGATGAAAGGAGAGCATGAGGAAAAGAGAGGGCCCTGAGATGTGGTCTAAGGACCAGACCACATGTCCCTTGTTTGAAACAGTGACTCAGTCTTTGTTGTAGAATAGCATTACCCCGGGAATTAGTAAGAAATGTAACACATGACAAGCTTGCTGAGGTCAGAGAGGGACAGGTCCTTTGGAGTTTTTCCATGCACTTCAGGTGACTTGGATGCATACCAAGTGTATTCATTACTGACTCATTGCTAAGACTCAATATTTGGCATCCACAGCTTAGGAAGAGAACTTTATTTAGCTCGAAGTTTCAGAGGTTTCAGTCCACGGGTGACTGGCTCCAAGGTAGAAAAAGCCTCCTGGGTGGGCCTTGTACAGGCCACCTGCTCAAATCATGGGCCAGGAGGCAGAGAAAAAAGGAAGGAGCTAGTGATACACCCTTCCATGTCACACCTCAGTGACCCACATCTTACCTCCTACAGGGCCTTTACCTATGAATGCATCACTGGATTAGTGCCCTGACTCACTCAGCACTCCCGTAATCCAATCACTCTCCAAAAACCCCACTCTGAATTCATAGGATTTGGGGGGACATTTTAGATCTAAAGCATGACACCAAGGTTCCAGACCTATGAGATTTTTGAGCATCAAGTGCATGCGAACAAAGTTCTTTGTACTATTTAGTGACATGGTCTATACCTTCCATCATGGGAATAGAAGAGATAAGGTGAGAAGAAAGGAAGGTGTTTGTTGGTATTAAGAATTTTCTTTCCCCAAGAAGATCAAGATAAAGGTATCTGCATAATCCCAGGACTCAGGAGGCTGAGGCAGGAGGATCATTGCGAGTTAGAGACCAGCCTGGGCTACAAAGTGAGCTCAAGACAAGCCTGAGGTGCATAGCAAAACCCTGTCTCAAAAAGACAAAATAAATAAATAAATAAATAAATAAGATAAAGATGTTTGTTTCTCCTATTCATTTATGTGTTTTTGGAGGTTCACAATTATGTCCTGTTTGAAGTGGTATCACCACATTTTAAAGCACAATGCTGTGCATATTGAAGTCCTCAGTCATGTGTATTTGCTATTCTATTTTTTTTTTTGTGGCAGGCTTAGCCCACCCTGGGGGCAAAACTGGCATAGCATGTGGTGCCAGGGATTGAACCATGGTCCCTGTGGTTGCCTAAACTTTACTATGCAGTCTCTTTAGACCACTGAGCTATCTTGCCAGCCCAATATACTGGATTTATTGACTGATCTCTAAATGATCAGGAGAGAGCTTATAATGGGTGACCTGTAAATTTCTTAGTGCCCAGTGACAAAAAACATGGCATTCATCACCACACTTGGGCAAAAGGAAAAGGTGCATAATATGTATGCACACTATTGCAGGCATTATCTTATTTTACCTTCACAACAACCCATGGACAGAAATAATCACTTCCATAGCTCTGGATGAGAGAAATTTAAAGTCAGTCATTTGGGATGCAGGATGGGATGGTGATTATCAGCATGGACTGCAGACCACCTAGGTTTACTTCTGGCCCCATCATTTACAAGTTTGTATGATCTTGAGCAAGCTCTTTGAGTTCTCCTCCATTTTCTCATCTATCAAATGAGGACAATATTTACTAAATAGATTGTAAAGCTCTGTAGAGAAAACACAACATGAGTAGAGTTCAACAACAGTGGTTTGTAAACACAGGACTTCTTCTTACCAGTAAAGCATGTTTTGTAAGATTTTTGGTACACCTGAGACATCCAAAGCTGTCATTAAAATCCAGGACACCAGGGTTTCACACCAGTTAGGGTGACCCCCTTGGTCTAGTTTGCAGAGGCCTTTCTGTTTCAGCACTGGAAGTCCTGTGCACTTTGTTCCTGAGCCAGTTGGACTAGTTGGCTGCCCTAGATCCCATCTCACCATGTCAGAGCCTCAGGGATGTGGCCTCAGATATTGTAGCTTTAACAAGGGAGAGATATTGATGTCTGGGAATATGAGGGAGTGGTTTATGTCATGAATAACCCTGATTTGGATCTGTTTTTTGGTCACTTTTGGGAAATCTGAATTTGGCTATGCAGATAGTTTCTGGGAAGTGACTCTGAAGCAGAAGTGACATGTACAAAATTAACTGTGAAGTGCTTCTGGATGTGACCCTTCTGGAAGAGTGGGGAAAGAAGTGCAATTGGATAGAGTGTAGCAACAACCTCAGAGGGGCTCTGAAGGTCATGGTGACCTTCAGAATGTTCTGAGTTGGAGTGAGGCGTCCTGGCCTCTCAACCCTCAGGTCAACGAGGCAGAGAACATCAGCCTCCCTCTAACATAAGGGCTTTCTGTCAATAGATTTCCCTGCAACGGTGAGGACAAATCTTTCAGTCCTGAAGTGACCTCCTGATAGCACATCACAATGTCCACTCCAGGGAGAATGACTTAACCCCACCAAGCCACAATTTCCTCTCTCTGTGAAATAGGACTGATGATATGAAGAATACTGACCCAGCTAGGAGAGTTGGCATGGATCAGTAATCTCAAGTATGTGGAACCTGGGGCAGGACAATTACGGGTTTGACAACAAAGTGAGCAACCTTCCAACTCCACATTACCAACTCAGGGGTTTGTTGAAGATCAAGTGCTGGCACTTCAAGCACTCAATAACTTAGCTCATATTATATTTTAAGTTAGATTAGAATTTGAAATGGAAGTAAGGCTGCTTCCAGAATCCTTCCTGGAGCAATTACTGCTGTTTGTGTTACCAGGAGAAACAATGTTTGAAACTTCATTGTGAGATGTATTACTATGTTGTACATTCAACAAAGTTATATCATATACAGAAACAAATTTCCTATGATGAATATGACCATTATATATATCTAAATTATACTGATAAATTGAAAAAGCATAAAGATATAAAGTAAGCAAAAAATTCAATTCACTCAAAAATTGTTTGGAAGGACCTGTTGAGAGACAGAGTAGGTCTACAATGAAAGCTGGAAAAGGGAAGTTCGGTCTGTGTCTTGGAAGAACCAGGGATTGGTGGGATAGATAGGGCCGAGCTCTGGCCTTCCACAGAAAATGAAATGTGTTCTTATGAGCAGCAACACGGTGTAGCATGAGACTCAGCACTGGAATACAGTATCAGGGAAAGATTTCTAAAACGTCCTCCTATAAGCAACTCTGCAACCCTCAAATATGGAATGAGATGCTGGTCTGGGGCTTGCAATGCAGCTGTCACACTTTAACACATCAACTTGCTGGAACATTTTGGAGAGTAATTTGAATTTGTATCAAGAGTCTTAAAAGCACATACTTTGATCAAGAATCATATCTTTGAAACTCTAGTCCACATTTATATGCATAAGAAAAAATAAGAAGTTATACACTGAGAGACATTGTTCTGTAGCATGGCCCATAGTAGAGAGAATTGTAAAACTCTCTAAGTTCTAGATAATAGGTGAAAATGATGGAAAATTGAAATTCAACCTTCTTGGGAGGGAATGGGCCATTTTTCAGATCCATTTTCTAAATGGAAGGAGTTGAGGCTAGGAATCAGCCATAATTTATTGAAGGGTAAAGACACATGGGATCTGCCTTCCTTAATTTTGCTTAGGAATTCTTTCTCTCCTGAGGTACTTTTTTGCTCCTAAACCTGATGTCTTAGAGTACACTGACAGCTACCAATGTTACAACACCAAGACTTGAGTTAGGTGAATGAAGTTCATGTTTTTAAGCTTTCTTTTCTCTTCCTTTTTTCTCGTTTTTGCTCCTGCTCAACCAGGTGAATTCTAGCAAAAGAGATTTATATCTAAGTCATGCTAGATTATGGATAGCACAACCTCTTGATAAAATACTTTGAAATCAGGCCTCAAATGAAATAATGATACAGGTTAAGCATCCCAAATTTGAAAATACAAAATCTGAAATGTTCTATGTTTTCAGCACCAACATATCACAGGTACAAAATTCTGTACCTGATCTCATGTGACTGGTCATCGGCAAGTCGTAGTACACTAAATTTCATATAAAATCATTTGCTTAGTCTCGGGTCCTATCCTTGAGGTGTCTCATTCATTTTGTATATGAAAATATTACCAAATCCGAAAATATTTGAAATCTGAAACACTTCTGAACCCGAATAGTTTTGATATAGATGTTCAACCTGTAATACCTGAACTGTGATGGTGAAGTTGGCTTTGTAAGTTGTGTGAGGTCACAGGAGGGAGGGAAGCCCTTGATCAGCCATGATTGTGGCTTCAAGACCTAAGGTGATTACACAGGTGTACTGGCCAGGACTTATCCTGTCAGAATAGAAAATCTGACAGAAATCAGTTTGACTTACAAAGAAGTCTATGAGCTGACTTATGCTAAATGTCCATTGGGCTTGCTTCAGGCTTGGCTGACCTGGGTGCTCAGTTGATGTCACCATGACTCAGTGTTAGTCCATTTCCTTGCTTTGCCTTCCTTGATGTGGATGTCAGTCTTGGCAGCACCTGAGAGCAAGGTGGTAGTTACAGGAGCTACTCTAAGCCCTGCATTTGTCTCAGGTCTCAGGGTCAGTGGGTAAGAATAGGAGACATACTGCCATCTTCCCAGAAATATAGAGAAAAATCTGATTACCTCTCATTCACCCTGACTGGCTCATGTATACCAGTCAGAGGGAAATGTAGCAGATTGACAGGAACAGTGCAAGGCTAGGCCGCAAAATCAAAAGATATCTACTATAGTTGGACTGCTGTCATCGTACCCTAGTGTTGCTGGGGAAAAGACACTGAAGACAAATCCAGCAAATCACAGGCTTCCTCCGAAAGGAAGAGGCCATGCATTTTAGGGCTTAGCCTCTTTTCTCTAAATAGAATATAGTTTATACAATCAGAGACAGATGTTTGTTTATCCTACGCTGAGAGCTCTCCAGCAAGAGGACTGTAAATACTCAACCCCACAGACTGTTTCAGGATTTGCAGCTCTTACTAAATAGAAAACTAGTGGGGAACTATCTGAAATGGAATATTAAATATGCATGGAGAAAAGCTAAAGGGCTCTTATTTCACAGTTCTGGAATTCAGAGTAATAAAGTGTTAGTGCTCTTATTGGCTCAAGGGAGAGAATCTTTTATCTATGAAAGAACTTTATTTGGATAATTTTGTCATCTCAAGAGATTTTCCCTGTGGCTGTATTATACAATAAGGCCTCTTATTTTTTATTATGTACTATTCTGTTGGGCCTTATGAAATAAGAAATTACTTGTACATTTAGTTGGGATGGGATAGGAGTTTTCTACAATTTGCATGTCTTTTGGCTTACCACTGATTTCCACCCCTCTAAGAAAGAAACTCAAATTTGGAGGCAACTTTTATTAAGATTTCTTGTCACACATAAATTTGAGATAATTGGACTGAGGTCTTGTTTACAGAGTGCTCATTCAAATATTGTTTCCTGGGCTTTCATAGTAGGATAAATTTGGGAAAGTATTAAAACTCTGATGATGAACTCTTCAAGGTGGTTTTGATTGCAGGAAAAATACTTGTTCCTGACACAGGTAATGCCAATTCCCTTAAGAACTAAATACTGACCTAATGAAGTAAAACTTGTCTTTATGAATTTTTTTTTTTTTTTTTTGGTGGAACCAGGGATTGAACTCAGGCCCTTGAGCTTGCCAGGCAA
>NDGN010689561.1:0-11672 GCA_002564285.1 Tympanoctomys barrerae | reverse complement strand
CCTTCCTTCATTTTGCATGTCGGGTATTTGTCCCAGCAACGAGAGAAGAGTAACTAAGACAGCTGTCGATTTTGTTTCAGTTCTTTATCTAGTAGAGGAATATTCTCTATATTCCTCATTTTCTAGTTATCATGACTGGATTTGGATTTTCTCATCTGTTTTTTCTGCTTGTGTCAATAATGTCATATGATTTCTTTCATTAGCCTTTGCTATGGGAGGAATTTTGAATGTAAATTTACATATACAGTATTATAGTTGATGATGATCCTAACTTTTTCTGTACATTGACGCTTATATTTTATTGATAGTTTTTAAATTTTAGAGGTGTGATATCAATTTTTCTATACATAGTTTTCTGGTAATGTATTTGGTTTTGGTAATTGGATAATGCTGGTTTCATAGGATGAATTAGGTGTTCTCTTTGCTTCTGTCTTCAGATAATTGATATAATTTATTCCTTAAATATTTGGCCAATTCACTAGTGAACTTTTCTGGTTTAGGCATTTCCTACTTGGGAGTTGAATTCATTATTGATTTAGTTTCTTTAACAGATACAAACTTATTTAAATTGTCTATTTCTTGTGTTGGTTTTGGTGATTATGTGTTTAAAGTAATTGGTTAATTTCATCCAGTTATCAAGTTTATGTATAGAGAGTTGTTTGTAATATTCCATTTTTAAATAGCGTCCATTTGATTTGCATTGATCACTGTTTTGTATTTTTCCATTACAGTAGCAGAGAAGAAACTCACAGGCACAATACCACTGACACTGCCAGCCCTTTCTTTTCTTTAATTGTATGTTTTACTTTTGAAACAGGATCTTTGCTAAGTTGCCCAGGTAGGATTTGAACTTGTGAACCTTCTGCCTCAGCCTCCCTTGGTGCTAGGATTTTAGGTGAGCACTGCCACCTAACGTTTATTCTTTTTCAGATTAGTTGTGTCTTGTATTTTTCTTAGGCAACCTGGCTAGAGACTTAATTGATATTTTCAGAACTGACTTTCAGTTGTTTTGATTTTTCTCTATGGATTGAATGCTTTCAATTTCTTTCATTTCTAATCTAAATTTATTTTTTATTCTGAATATTTTAATTTAATTTGTTCTTCTTTTTCCAACTTCCCATGATAGCAGCTTAGATTATTGATTTTAGGTCTTTTTGCTTCATATATATATTGAATCAACAAATCTCCTCAATATGCTGCTATTGTTGCATCCCACAAGTTTCATAAACTGTATTTTCATTGTCCTTTAATTCAAAGATTTAAAAAATTTCTCTCTAACCTGTGTGTTGTTTGAAGTATGTGTTTCCTGGCATACACTTTTCAAATCTATTACTTAAGGCTTCTAACCACAAGTTTTTAATTTTTAACAGTATCAAATGGTGTTTTGAGATATACGCCTATTCAAATAGACTTGGAGTAATCAAACTTATATGTTTCTGGTCCCAGTACATGTAATATAAGTTGAAAATAACCTCAGCAGGTATAATTATCATTCATATCACCTGATTTAATTATAAGCACATTTGTATTAGGAAGTTTTACCTGCAGTTTAACTGCCTTACTCTATTCCTCCTTGCTGCTGCTGCTGCTGCTTCCTCCTCTTCATCATCCTCCTGTTCTTCTTCTCCTCTTCCTCCTTCTCCTTCTCCTTTTTCTCCTCTTCTTCCTCCTCCTCCTTCTCCTTTTCCTTTTCCTCCTCCTTCTCCTCTTTCTCCTTCTCTTTCTCCTCTTCTCTTCCTCCTCCTTCTCCTCTTCCTTTTTCTCCTCCTCTTCCTCCTTCTACTCTTCCTTCTCCTTCTCCTCCTCCTCCTCCTCTTCTCCTCTTTCTCCTCCTCTTCCTTCTCCTCCTTCTCCTTCTCCTCCTTCTTCTCCTCTTTTTTCTCCTTCTCCTTCTCCTCCTCCTTCTCCTCCTCCTTCTCCTTCTTCTATTCCTCCTTCTCCTCCTTGTCCTCCTCCTTCTTCTCCTTTTTCTCCTCCTTCTCCTTCTTCTCCTTCTCCTCCTTCTTCTCTTCCTTTTTCTCCTTCTCCTCCTCCTTCTCCTTCTTCTTCTTCTCCTCCTTCTCCTTCTTCTCTTCCTTCTTCTCCTGCTTCTCCTTCTCCTCCTCCTCATCCTTCTTCTTCTTTTCCTCCTCCTTCTTTTACAAATGGAATTTGTATTTCTAAAGCTGATATGTTGTTTCCTTTTCTTTATTTATTTTTTTGTTTCTTTTTCTTTCTAAAAAATTTATTGGTAGCTGTTTGCAGTACAGAATAATTTATCTTGGAAGGCCTGCCTGATAGCTCAGTTTTTTAAATGCCTGCTCCTGCAAATGCAGTCACCCACAGCTCCACCTGCCTTACCATTCCTGCCCTTAAGGCAGTCTGAGTCAGCCACCCCCCAAAAAAATCCTTCTCAACTTTTGAGACGGTTTGGTGGCCCTCGCCTGTAATCCCAGCTCTTGGGAGGCTCTAAATGGGTGGATCACTATGTGTCCAATCTAGTACTGAGAGCACTCTGTAGACCCTTCCCTAAAATACAAACATAATTAAATAAATAAAATAATAATTTACCTCAGAGAGTTGGTACCTGTAGATAACACATCTTAATTCTTTTTGTCCTGTCCCTTTTCCCTCCATGGTTCTTCCATCTCTTGTCTTCTTCCTTTTTGCAAAAGTTCTGTCTCCATTTTTTTTCTTTCTCTCATAATTCTATTTCTCTTCCCACTTGAGGAAGATCTCCCTAGTTCCCATTATCTTTCTTTCATTTTGCTCCTTGTATTTCATTTTGCCCCTTACATTCATTTGGCTCCTCATATATAAAAGAAACTGTATCATATTTAAGTTTATGTATTGGATTTATTTCACTTAATATTATGATCTCAACTTGACTATTTACCTATAAATGACTCAATTTAATCCTTATTCATTTATTTATTTTTCTGTATTTAGGGCAGAGTCTACAAGGTCTACAGGGTCTCACTACATAGATCAGACACCTGGTGATTCTCCTGTTTTCAGCCTCCCAAGCACTGGGATTACAAGCATGCTCCTCCACACCTGGTCTCCATCACTGTCTCAACACACCCCAAGGGTAGGGCCTGTAGGGCATGGGAGGGATGGAACCCCAGCTACCGCACTCTTCCTAAGCAGGCCCTTTAGTCCCCAGAGCTTTCAGGCCAGCCCTTAATCCTTCTTTAATGCCAGAGTAGTATGCCATTGTGTATAAATACCACTTTTTTTTTCTCTTTACCTCTGTTCCCATGTTTATGAATTGTGCCACTGTAAACATGAGTACACACATGTCATTATAATATGATGTGCACAACTCTTTCAGGAAGATATCTGGAAGGTGCATAGCTATGTCAAATAGAATCTCTAGTTGGAGTTTTTGGAGAAATCTCCATGCTGATTTCCATAGTGGTTGTCAGATATTATATTCTCTCTCACAGTGTAGAAAGCTTTCTTTTTCCTTGCAGCCTCATAAACATTTGTTCCTATTTGAGTTCTTACTTCTGGCTATTCTTTCTGGAGGAAGACAAAATCCATGTTGTTTCAAATTTTATTTCTGTAATGATTTGTGATGTTGATGAACATTTTTTCATCTCTTTATTGGCCATTTGTACTTTTTCTAAGTAGTGTCTCTGCATTTCAATTGCTTGTTCTATGATTGGGTCTTTTAGAGGAGCTGATTTTGGTGGGTTCATTACACAATCTAGATGCTAGCTCTCTGCTGAAGAATAGCTGGTAGATTTTTTTTTTTTTTTGTCATTCTGTAGGTTGTCTCTCCATTTTGTTGATTTTTTTTTATTTATTGTACATTTCAATTTGATATGATTCTATTTATTGATTCTTGGTGTTATTTTTTGTGCAACTGTGGCTCTGTTCAGAAAGCCATGCCTAGACCTGTGTTTTCAAGAGTTTTACCTATTTTATCTTCTAACACATTCAATGTTTCTGTTTTGATATTTTAGATCTTTGATCCATTTTGATTTCAGTTTACTACATGGTGAGAGAAATGAATGTAGCTTCAGTTTTCTTCTTGTGGCTAAGCATGTTTCACAGCACCATTTATTGTAAAGGCTGTCTTCCCCCCACTGTATGTCCTGTGTCTGCTTTGTGAAAGATCAAATAGCTGAATGTGCCTGGGGTTGTTTCAGTTTCCTCCATTCTGTTGCATTGATCCACATGTAAACCTGACAACTTCTGTGTACACAATATTCCTTTAACGGTGTTTTTAATGTTTTTACTCCTGATTCTGTTTATCAAGCTAATATTAACTCATTTTGTTATTTTCCATTTACATTATTCAACAATATACTCATTCTTGATATATATATGTATATGTATATGCATATGAATGTTTATATTATATATATTTGTATATATAATAAAAACATAAATTATATGTAATTTACTTGTAATATACAATGTATATATAATATTTATATTATATTGAATTATGTATATATTTTTACTCTTCTTCCATCTTCTACTTTCTAAACCCCCATCTTTATTCTGTCCTATAAAATAGCAAAGCTACAAATGTGAGAATGTGTAATAAGGGATTGCTTCACTGATTACTAAACATACATTACAGGGCTTTAAAACTCATTTCAGGCCATCATGTTGCCAATTAGTTTGATTACAAGCATTTAAGCTGTCACACATAAAACCTTTTGCTTCTTAGGGTTTGAGATTCAAATCATGAAAACTGAAGCCTCTGTACGTATCTAGTAAGTACAATACTCCTTTTTAATAGTTTGGATAAAAACTATATGTTTCAAGAATAACCCACCATTTATTTATTTATTTTAAGAAAAATAACAATAAAACAGAGTTTCAAAAGAGGCCAGTAAGACATAATACTTACTATATTGTGTACTGTTGCCTTCATAGTAGTTATTCAGAGTACAGAGATAGCCCTGAAATATTATCCAAACAGTATTAGCACAGACCTTTGTTTTCCGTGAACTTAGAGAAACTAGCAATATTATTATCTTTACTATTGTGTGTGTGTGTTTCCTTTTCTCTTCCTTCCTTTCCTTTTTCCACATCACAGTTTCCTTTTAAACAAAAAAAAAAAAGGAAGAAGAAGACAAAAACATAGAGAAAACCCCTAGAATTTCAAATTAGGGTTATAGGAGAGTAACAATAATCAATATGTTGCCTTTTGTTATCTTCACATTAGTTACTAAGAGTACAAGATACAGGCATGAAATAATGTCCACACAATATTAGCACAAATGTTTCTTTACAATGAACTAAGAGAACTAGCTATATAACTATCTTAACATATATATGTATGTAATATATCCCTTTTCCTTCCTTTCCCCATTACTATCTTTTTTTTTTATTTTTGGAGTGTACAAATTAGAATTAAAATAAAACATTTCTCAGTGATACAGAATTTCACTTAACAAAGTAATATGAATTGCTTAAATTATTTTCTCTTTCATTTTAAATACCTCCTTCCAGTCCACCATATCTGTTGTTTATTTGGATCTTACTTACTCATTCAGGTTCCCTCACTCGTGAGACACTGGGATGTTTTCATACAAGGACCTGATTCAATTCACTTATGTGTATGGTCTCTATTTGCATCCAATGACCATAAAGGTCTCCAGTTTATCTGTTTTTATGTCTGAGTAGTACTCCATTATAGAAGAAAAAAAAAAAAAAAACCTCATCTTTTTTATCCGTTGCTTGGTTGATGGGCATTTGGTTTTTTTCCCAGGATTTAGCTGTTACACATTTTGCGGCTATAAACATTGGCACATGTATATCACTGTAGCATGCACCCACTCTTTTAGAGCCTAGAAATATGCAGTTTTCCAGCAGGATGCAATTTTACCAAAGACAATTAAAATAGTTGTGTGCATATAGGTAAGTTAGGTGACTGTCAAAATCATATTTCTTATTGTTGGTGCACAGCATGTTTGCAAGTCAATAAAACTTGATCATCTAAATATATTTGGTGACTGCTATTTTGTTTATGAATATAGCTAACTTTAAAATCTGTTGACACTTTTTCCTGACCAGCCAGAAATTACGTGACAATGTGCCAAGTTTTTCATTGCTATCATTCATCTTTGGCTTCAAACATTATTAAATGGCTACTATGAAATGAGAAAAAAAAATTCCATTTGGTAAAAATAGTCTCAAAGTGTTTTTAATGCATGCCTTTTAAAAATTTGTTTTAGTGGGTATTCAAGAATACTATGCTTTTAAATCATTGTATTATATTCCTGTTATTTTTATTCTGAGGCTGAAGATTGAAGCCCAAGAAACTGCTCCCTAGTACCTATAAAGTTAGGTGGATTTCTTTTTAGTTGAGGTTCCAAGAAGGTAACCTGTGAGGATGTGATTTTCCTTCCCATCTATAAGGATAGTCCCTGTAAGGTAGACATCAGGATAGCTTTTGTGGGCAGTGTTATAAACCTGAACCACGTGATGTTACTCCTAGTTCCTTTTAACTGTGTATTTTCTACTGAAATGTGCATCACTCTCAACTGAGACATTGCAGGCCAGATCTTAGAATTTTTCTATACTGCTGTGGTAAACTAGGAAGACACATTATGATCCCTTTCATTCTTTCTCAGATTTTAGTTTTACACATGAAGTAAATAAAATTCACTTTCTGACTTTCTTTGCCTTTTTTCTTCATAATTTAGAACATACTGATGTTTAAGGATTGATTTGGGGAGACTATGTGAGGTTAGAAGTAATTATACACTCTAAGATGTTATCTTATGCAGTGTGTTCATTATTGCTAGTTTTAGTGAATCAGTGAGCAAGTATTTGAAATTATTTTCTTCCAAGTTTTAGTGCTATATATTTTGATAATTATAACTTGCACACAATCTTAAATGAAATAAGTTCATTGAGGTCTGAGAGCTGACTAAATAGCTCGACTAAAGCACCTACTTAGGCAGACACAGGGACCAGAGTTCGATCCCCTGCATGCTGTGCCAGCCCCGCTCCTGGGGTGTGCTGAGATGAGGACAGAGACTGGGTGTGGTGGCTCATACTTGTAATCCCAGTGCTTGGGATGCTGAAAACAGGAAGATCACTACTAGTCTGATATGTGTAGTGAGACCCTGTGGACTCTGTACTAAATACATTAAGGAAAAAATAAAAGTTCATTGAGGTCTGAAGTAAGTTTTTAAAGTATCTGGAGGTGAGAAATCTGTAGAAACACTCATTAAGGGCTGAGCTACTCTTTTACTTGAAAAACAGTAGCACGTTCAGAGTTAAAGTTCACTAAATCTAAGTACAAAAGTCAACTCCATCTGCTATCTGTAACTAACCAAAATTAACCAAAGTAACTGATTTCCTTTTTTTTTTTTTTTGCAAAACCGGGGATTGAACTGAGGCCCTTATGCTTGCCAGGGAAGCACTTATTCCACTGAGCCATCTCCTCGGCCCCCTGATTTCTTTTAAGGGGCAGAAGGAATCCAGAGATAAGAGTAGGGGGCAGTATAATTGCAAACATTATTTCTACACACCAGCATGATGCCAAGATCATAAAGAAACATAACGAGCTTTCTGCAGTCACATACATCTCCTGTAGAACTTCATAGCGGAGCAAAAACAACTTATATCCATTAACTTGACCCAAAGATAGGGCCTTCTTTGTAACTTATGAAAGTATGGTGCAAATCAATAAGATTTTAAATTATGGTTAGTTATCAATCTTTCTCTAGTCCATTTTAATGAGATTACTCTAGTTAATCCTGTAAGTATCCATTAATCCAGTATCGGTCTAATAGTTACCTCTAATCTTAGAGGTAAGATTCTATACAGATTATGCTTGAGATAATGTGTATCAGAATATTAATTCACTTTGGTCAAACAAAGGACAAACAAAAAAATTAAGGTTAACTGACTTATTTCATCATTAAACTTGTATGTATATTGGGAAGTATATTTAACATGTGTATACATTATACTTAATACTGAAAATTTAGAGAACGCAGCTGAATTATAGTGCTTCGGGTACATCAACAAAGAGGTTATAATTTTAGTTCTAGAATATCAACTGTAGGTTAAGTGTGAACTTCAAGGTAAAAAGATTTAGAGTTTCAAATTACTAAGAATTTTCTGAAAGCAGGACTTATTAAACTATATCATTCGTCAATTTATACCTAAATTAAGTGAGGTTGAGTTCATAAACTATTTCTCATTTAGCATATGTAAGGATTTATTTTTTATTACAGTGCTAGAATCTCAATTTTCTTTATTTTGGGCAATTTTAGTTATACTTGATATTTATAAGCACCCCTACTCAATTAGTCTATTAAACCAAAAATCTTTCCATTTTAAAGACATTATTACCTCATTTTTAAAACCATCTAGAGGTAGGAAAATATTAACATGTATACAGTGTGCTAAGTAGGTAAAGCTTTTTCTGAATTATAGCCCTTTAGATACATCAATAAAGATGTTATAGTTTTAGTTCTAGAATATCAATTGTAGGTTAAGTGTGAAGTTCAAAGTGGAAAGATTCATGATTCACATTACTAAGAACTGTTCTTTCTAATGGACACAATATTCCTAGATTTTTGGGCTCAAAACAAGCTAATAGATGAATACAAGAACAGCAAAATAACTAACAAGATTTTTTTTCTTGTACAATAAGTGATGAGAAATCTATACTTAATATTTGACACATCTTACGCAGAATTTTTCTCATGTTAAACTGTTTATTTGTAGTTAGTATTGTCATTCTCACCAACAAAGTCAACAAATGGATATCAGACAGGCTTTATGTTCTGTGGCTACAGTACATAAATAAATTGTCTTCATCTCATGAAACCTACCAATCAAATTAATTCTTAATATGTAATCATATATGCCTAAAGAAATATAGTCAGAAAGGGGTTGGGGCCTTCTGCCAAGTGTTAAAGTGATTGAATATACTAACCTTTGAGGCAAGAAGGAAGAAATAAAGCCCAAAATACATGGGCCAGTGGTTTGTAATACTTGGACATAATGTGGTGCAACACAGGGTCTACCGCCTTTAAAGAGGTTTATGCCACTGTGTTGGGCAAGTCATGGGTGTGGGGTGGAACTCAAGGGTGCCATGTAGAGCCCAGTGGATTTCCTCTGTTTGGAAAAGATGATGAGAGTGTGAAAAGAACAAGGGAGCTCAAATTCATAAGACAGAGGAGCTAGATGCTCAGGGAGAGAAGGCCAGAAATTTTCAAAGTCTTGCTCTCACATATTCAGCACTTAATTAGCTCTCACACTTGAGGGAACTGTCTGTGGCATGAGAAAGTACGATCCAAAAGTAGTCTGCAAAACGGTGCCTACTCTCACACATATTCTCAAACTCCCTGTTCCTACCAACAAGAAAAGGAAGTCTCCAGAATCAGTCAAGAGCCCTTGAGTTAATTACATAGTAGGAACTTAAGGTAATATTGAGAGTATAGAGTGAATACTGCTGTAGTCCTTTCTAACACAATTGAAAAACAAGATCTGATAAGATCACACCTCTTTTGAGTAACTTAACTGTAGAATGATTTGGAATTTAATTAAGAATTACCATGTATTTAAGGAATCAGAACACTATGATTCATGGTGGGGACAGTATCAATCAGCATTAACCAAGAATTTATATAGATATGAAGATTAGAAAAAATGTATTAAAAGTTATGAGAATTTATTTCCATATATTCAAAAATTAAAGTAGAATAAGAGTAATACCAAAGAACTTGAATAAAAAAACTCCAAAAGGTAATAATATGAGTTGTAACAGTAGACTAGAATTTAGAGATGAAAAGATTACTGAATTAGCAGTCATACCAATAGAGACTGCAAAAAGAAACATGTAGAGGACAGGAAATCTAAGAAATGAACATAGCATAAGTAAGCAACTTTATTCAGCTGAATATGTTTATAATTGGTATTTTCAAAGAAGAGAAGACAAAAATAATTGGAGTAATAATGTCTGAAAAATTTTCAAGTTTGATGAAAGCTACATGCCTAACCTTAACTGTATATAGAATAGAAGAAAAGACATGGGCACAGGGCCACAAAAATAAGAATGACAGGCCGGTGAGCTAGCTCAGCACACTAAATGCCTGCTTAGGCAAATGCTTCGATCTCTGGTGCCACGTTCTATGCCAGCCCTGCCCTCGGGCACACTGAGCCAGCAACCAAGTCCTGGTGTGGTGGCACATGTCTGTAATCCCTGCACTGGGGAGGCTGAGAACAGGAGGATCACTACAAGTCCAGGCTGCGTAGTGAGACCCTTTACTGAATACATAAAATTAAAAAGAAGAATGACAACAGATTTCTTTTCCCAAAAGAAACAAGTGGGCAGTGGAACATTAACTTTCTTGTTTTAAGGGAAAAGATAGCACACTAGAATTCTGTTTCTACTGAATATCTCTTTTAAATGATACAATATCTAATCTTAATGCTCAGTCTGGGAGAAGAGTTTTGCAAAGTATTTATCAGATAAAGATCTTGTGTCCAGAATATATAAAGAAATTTCAGTAATCAATAATAAGAAAACAACTCAGTTCAAAAGTGGACAAAAATTATGGAAAAAAAGTGGACAAAAGATTCAAATGTGCACTTTACAAAAAAAAAAAAAAGAAAGAAACAAAGAAAAGAAATACTCACAGATGTAAATAAGCCCTTGAAAGGATTATACACATTGTTAGCCATTCCTCAAAAATGAAATGAAAACCACTACACACCAATTTGTATGGCTTAATTGAAGGTATTGGACAACAGCCACAGTTCATAAAGGATATTGAGGAATTGCAACCCCTTACACTGGTAATGGAGCTGTGAAATGGTTCAACTGCTTTGGAAAATAGTTTTGGCAATTTCTTAAAAAGTTTCATATATGTCTACTACATGATTATTCATTCCACTCCCTGTTGATTAAAAGAAAGTACCTGCCCATATAGAGACTTAATATGAATATCCATAGTACCTTTCATTTTAAAAAATAGAATATTTCC
This sequence comes from Tympanoctomys barrerae, assembly GCA_002564285.1. NCBI lineage: Eukaryota > Metazoa > Chordata > Mammalia > Rodentia > Octodontidae > Tympanoctomys > Tympanoctomys barrerae. The sequence continues at coordinate 717 of NDGN010689561.1, read as the reverse complement.
TATATTCATCATCACTTGAGTAAGTTAATAATTTTGTTTAGCTATATAGCAGAACACTACTCGGCAATAAAAAGGAATGAAGTTGATATATGTGTAACAACATGAAAGAATTATGCTGAGTAAAGAAGCTACATGAAAAAAGACTACATAGCATGGTTTTGATTCATGTAAAATGCTAGTAGATGCCAGTGAGTTTACAGTGACATCAGGTAGTGCTGTTGTTGCCTGGAGTGGCAAGTGCTTAAGGTTGGGGGAAGAGACTCCAGAGGGTTAGTCAAAATGTTTAAGGAATGAATGTATTTGTTAACTTACTGTGTTGATCATTCACAGGTATTTTCTTATGTCACAAGTTATCCAATTGTAGCAGTTTATCACATTTCATTTAAGCCTCAATAAAAAGACCAAATCTACTTCCATGCTTCTTGTAATGCCATGGAATTGGTTTGTGTCGTTCCTTAACTTCTGTTTTACAATGTACCGGACTATTGCACTGAACACCTTTGTGTCTCAGACAACTAAACACAAGAACTTGCTCTGAACAAAGTAGAAATGCATATTTTCATCAGAAAAATATTTCATGATTCTTTTTGTGATGTTAACAGATCCATGATTGGACTGTGTAAAGTGAATACATCCTGTTTTACAGAATTAAAGAACAGAAAATGCATGGAAAAGGAGTCCAGTAGGCTTTTTCTTTTTCTTTTTCTTTTCTTTTTT
>NDGN010688019.1:0-13136 GCA_002564285.1 Tympanoctomys barrerae | reverse complement strand
AAAAAACACCTTCACAACAAACCTTCTAGTATGGATTGATGCTTTCAGAGGCAATACTTACATGACCTTCTGCAGACTCCTTAAACTTCCTATATCTCCATTTGCTCCCCTGTGAAATGTAGCTACATGCATCTTATAAGCTAACTATGTGACTAATTAAAGCTTTGTATGAATGAAAAATGTGTATACTCTGGTTGGGTCATGGTTATTACCTTGTAAGTATTAGCTTAAATTCACTATGATGAAAAGGTAGTAATTCCTAAGAGTAGAATTTTCAGTTTAATAGTTCTACAGGTGTTCAGATTTACATACACAAAATACAGTTGAAATATCTATATTTTAAAAGAATAGTTCTAGGAGAAGAACTGAAGTTGCTGTGTGGAATGGATTATGAATAATTTGCTAATAATAATGATTGATAATACCCTCAGCAATGTGCAGCTAGGACAATATCTTTTCGGTTTTATTTTTTTCTTAAATAGTACCAGATCCACATTTTCATTTTATCAATGTACTCTTTACATTCTGCTTTATAACCTACCCAGTACCACAAGAATATCAACTCTTTGTTAAAAGCTTATTTATGTGTCACAGACTCTCTCTTATATAAGGTAAGGCCATCTGCCAGCCTGGCCCTTCAGACCTTTCATCACTGTCTTTTATAAAGCTGGGCAACACTGATTGAATTTAACCAATATGCTTACTATATGCAGATGCCAGATCTCTGGTTCCTTTATAGTCACTTTGTCTTCCATTTGTGTTTTCATTTCTGAAAAGCCTATTCTCCCCTAGACATTTGAAATCTTCCAGCAACATTTACATTTTCATAGCATAATGCTATCTATATAATGTATAAAATGTGTGCATGAGCCAGTGGCATTTCCAAAAATTAGAAATATCATTATGGAATAGTCCATATGTTGCTAAGATTATCATATATACTAGTAACAGATATTTTTTCCTTGAAGATTTTAAAACCTATGTTCTTTATTGGAAATGCATATACTTATGGCATATTGCTTTTTTGTAACATATTGCTTTTAAGTGAAAGAATATACATATTACAAAAACTAGATAGAATATTTACCTTTGAATTTGCTAAACAAGTAGATCACTTAACTATTTAGTTTTAGTAACAGACCACGTGGCCACGCGTCATGGTAATCTGGCAAGCCAGCAGGCCACTCTTGATGAAAAGGAGACTCAGATACTATTGATTTAAAAGCTCAAAATCCATTGAAAGCACAGTCTAAAATGAGCCCTTTGTTCCCTGACGCATCTGACAGGTATTTGGCTGATGTCAGTGTCTTGATGATATGTTTAGTGCAGTGTCTTCCTCAGCATGATTAACTGTAATAAGGCTCCACTGTCAAGGTGTGGTTAATGTATTGTAAAGGGTCGCAGATGGAAAGAATTAAGTCCAAGATGCCCAGCTAGCTAGCCTATGAAACACATAATCCATATTTAATATCCTCTCTCATTAACGATAACAGTCACATATAAGCTATTTCAGTTAAAAACTAATCTAAAGCTGTAGCAAAGTTAGATGGCATCCCCTAATGAACAGAAGGCAGGACCCAATTCTTCCCACCCACTATTGGCTCTTCACCAATATTGGCAGAAATTAATGTGGGCTTTATGACAACTGGGGGCCTAAAGCAGATTTTTTAATATATGGTTATTTAAGAAAAATAAGAAGATTAAATTTTATTAAACACCTTCAACCTGTTTCTTTAAAAAATCGTGGTTTACAGTCATCTAACTTAATGTGCACTCATCTAGTTGTCTTGTTCGTTTTCTATAATTAGTAGCTGTTCACAGGGCATTGTTATTTAGTACAAATGAAACCTCTTTCAAAATACGACTTTTTCTGGATCATCTGATTTTGCTTAGTGGGTCTAATTAAAATACACTTTATTTCCACCTGAAAGACTCTATTCTTTTGGATAATGCATCATAAAATGACATAATACATTTACCAATTTACAATCAGATCAATTAACATAAATGCAGACTCTGTGGCCTTGAAAGATATTATTCTCAAAGAAAATAGCATGGCTCTGTTATAATGCAACTAAAAGAACAGACATTTGGCTGTCTGCTTTATCTCTTCACATTTAATAGGAGCTTTCCATATAAATTTGATACTTTATGGTCCCAATCTTCCTGAATTCTCTAGACCTCTCCCATATGGGATTAGTATATTGGTACATATAAAAAAAATCCATTCTATTAATATTAATTACTGCACTTGTCATTATGCTAAGAGTTAGAGATGTGAATGTATACCACAGAGACTTAAAATAAAGCCTTAGAATTCTAACTTTACTAGTCCAGCAGAGAGGATAGATTGTTCAACAAACACAAAAATGTACAAAGTTTTCATGAATGCATGTAGGATTAATTTATATTATCTTTGATTAAGACTATGTTATCAACAGTGCTCTGAGTTAACTTGGGTGGAATAGATGAACCCTTTTGAGATGAGGCTTTCAAAAGCTGCATGCATTAAATACATTAAATGCGGATCATACAAGATGAATAAGAATTAATTGAGAAGAGTAGAGGAAAGTTTACAGAAATGGGTGAAGAGTATTTAGATGTTCTCGACTAGTAACGAATTTGGTGCAGCCAGAAATAATTTAAATATTTCTTTAAAAGTATCTTTTGTATGATTAAGTTTGGGGAATGGCTAGTTAACTAGTGGTAAAAGATATATGCAGATGTGTTCCTGAATTGCACTTGTTCAGTTTAACACACAAGTCTTATTTTGTAGAAGTAATACATTTGTTGGATTTGTGCCCCAGATATACTCTTCTCCACATTTCCAGGCCTTGTGAAAATTGGTGCCCATTCTAACCACCAGAGTCTAGATCAAAATGGACCTGTTCCACCACCAATTTCCTTATGTTGAGTTGTCTGCTACTTCATCATAAATCTCATATCCAAAATCTTAGTCCCTCACTCTCTGTTTCTGTCAAATTAATCCCCTACTGAGTGGCTAGTTAGTTCTCTTACCACAAGGTAAGTTGCAAATACAGAAACCTTTTTTTCATCTTCCACTGCCATGCAGACATCTTCTCCTTGCTACCTGACCACCAATCTTTCCACCCTTATGATAAACGAATGTGAGGCTTCCCAACTTACAGTTCCTTCACCTTCCATCAGTCATCTTACAAGTCAAAACCAATTTACAAAGACCACAGATTAAAAATCTTATTTTAAAATACATATTAAGGTATATTCAAGCATACTGGAATTCGAGACAATAAGAAGACAAGCTATTGGGGGGCTGGGGAGATGGCTCAGTGGAGTAAGCGCTTCCCTGGCAAGAGCAAGGACCTGAGTTCTAATCCTCGGTTCCACCAAAAAAAAAAAAAAAAAGAAGACAAGCTATTGACAGAGAAAATATTTGCAAGACTCATCTGGTAAAGGACTATTAGTCAAAGTTACAAAGAACAGTTAAAAGTCACCAATAGGAAAATAAACAACTTGAATCAAGAAATGAGTAAAAGGTATCAGTGAACAGAGTTAGTCAAGGTGAAAATTCTGCACACTAACTTCCATTTTCAAAAACTGATGGAAATTCTTGGTACAATCACCTCAGCCATCCTGTATATATACTTGCATGTTTTCCCCCTTCCTTTGTTCCTATCTTTTCTCCTTTCTCTCATCTTCCTTGTTTAATCCTTAAGTTCCATGTTTGTGTATCTGTTATACCTTTTAGGTTTTATTTCTTCTTTTGGGTTCTTACGCTAGGGAGACAATATGATATTTACACATGTGGGTCTGATTTATTTCACTTACGAGTATATCCTCTAGTTGCAACCACTTACGTATGAAGGCTTTGAGTTTGTCTTTCTGAATAATATAGCTGAGTAATATTCCATTGTACAAAAATATCACATGTCTTTCATCCATTCCTCAAGTGATGGTTATCTTGGTTGTTTCCAAAATTAGTTTTTTTGAAAATAGCAGTTAACGTGTAGAATTTTCACCTTGACTAACTCTGTACGCTGATATCTATGATCTAAGCAACTATATTGAGGACAGCAATGGATAATAAAAAAAACTCTGTTTAAATACCTGTCATCTTGGTCTTCTAAATGTGTACCACTTCTAATATCATATCAATTATTATTATATTCTTTTTAAATTAAATTTTTTTAAAATGTAAAAAAAAGAAAAAAGAGACAAGAACAAAAATTTAAGTTTTCTTGAAAACAAGCAGTAATATTCAATCATATGTCCAATCTTACACAACTATATCTGTTATTCTCTGCAACAGATTTGAAGATAAAAAGAGATATCAACCATTGTTAATCATCTATTCTTGTTTTGAAAATCTGTAACACGTATTGTTGTATGTTGCCATGTTTCTGCCTTTGTTTATGATTTTTGTTCTTGCTTTTGTTTTTACTCTTCAAAATAAAATAAAATAAAATTTAAAAACATAAAGGGCACTAGCCCCACCCACAGGGCATGCTGAGCCAGTAATTGAGATTGGGCATGGTGGCACATGCCTGTAATCCCAGAACTTGGGAGGCTGAAAACAGAAAAATCATTATGAGTCTGATTTATGTAGTGAGACCCTGTAGACACTGCCCTAAATACAGGGGGAAAAAAGAGTAGAAGACTTGATATAAATAGTTAAGCAAAGACAGTATATAGATGGCAAGAAAATACATGAAAAAAAAGTTCAACATCAGGTATCAGGGAAATACAAATTGAAAGGGCAGCAAAGCACTGCTACATAATTGCTGATGCCCCAAACCCAATACACTGACTACAACAAATTTTGGTGAGAATGGAGAAAATAGGCATTCTTTTTCACTGTTAGTGATACAGACACTTTGGAAGATACTAAGTTTCCTCTTGAAAAAATAAAACATATTTTTATATATTAACTCACAGTCATGTTCCTGGCTCAAAGCAATTGAAATATCATGTAAATATGAAAATCTATAGAAGAATATTTATAACCGCTTTATTCATATTTTTCAAAACTCAAGACATTCTTCTCTGTGAAAATGGATAAACTATGGTATATCTCAGTAATAGACTATAATATGGTGTTACAAAAAAACAACCTATCACCTATAAAACTATGAAAAGACACAGAGAAAACTTGATTGAATGTAACTAAGCAGAAGAAGCCAACCCAAGAAGTTTATAGACTGTATTCTTTCAATTATATGACAGTCTAGAAAAAAAATGTGGTGACAACATGAAGTTCAATGATTCCTTCAGTGGGAAGGAGATGATGATAAGTAGAACAGGGACCTAACTAGAGCAGTGGTACTGGTTCCTATGGTTTTGCAAATTAAAGCATACTTTGTAAAAGGCTATACTGGATAAATTTTGGAGTGGTATCATGCAGCTAGTTCTCTTACTCATTTGTAATATCAAGGGAGTTTTTCATTTTTTGGTGTATAATTTTTTTTTTGTGGTACCAGGGATTGAACACAGGACCTTGCACTTGCCAGGCAGGTGCTTATACCACTGAGCTATATCCCCGGCCCTTAGTGTATAATTTATAACATATTATTATTACAAGTTGGTGTGTTTTGTTTTCATTTTTAGATAATAAGAATTAGAAAAAATGAAGAGTGTAAAGATAATCCTCATCACTTCTAATACCAAGTGCATATTTTGAGGAGTCCCAGAACCATGCTCAGGCAGGATAATTCTCTAGGACTCACAGATTTCAGTTAGAGCTGCTGGATTCTGAGTCAAGGATGTACATTGTAACCAAAGGAAGTCATACATGAGTCAGAGCTTAAAGACAGTCTGCACATGAAAATCCTGTTTGCTCAGACTGGGCCACTCTCCCACTCTGGGTGTGTGTGTGACAACATTTAGAGTAAAACACTAGCCTGGAAGTTCATTCAAGTTTTGGAACCCAAAATTTTATTGCTTCTTCATTACATATGCATGATTGGTCTGTTGATTGCCCACATCACTGCCTCCTGTCATCTCTTTATCTTCCTCTGAGGTTAGGCTTATAACACATGGCCAGAGAGCTACACCAGCACTCACCTTGTTAATATCAGCTCACACGATTTTTTTCTGCAAGACTCACTATGAATAATAAGACACCTCTATCTCATGTAGAAAAGAATTTTTTTTTTTTTTTTTTTTTTTTTGTGGTACTGAGGATTGAACTCAGGGCCTTGCGCTTGCCAGGCAAGCACTTATTCTACTGAGCTATCTCCCCAGCCTTAAGCTATCTCCTCGACCTGAAAATTGTAAACACAGTATTTTGCATTAACCTCTCAAGCAGGAAGGCAAAAGAGTTACTTCCCTTTGTAGGTTACTCAGTCATTTAAAGTCTACAGTGAGCAGATGTTTAAAGGCATTTTTAATGCAAAGTTACTAATTTATAATAATGCAAAGAAAACTATGCAATCCCCGCTCTAAGTAACATCGAATTTAAACATAACAACAAAACCTGATAAATGAGAACAATAAAAAAGCATTAGCATAGATGTTTCTATCTAGCTGCTAGTATATAATAGACAGTGAATAATCTCTACTGACTGCATAGATTTAGTGTTATTATAATCAGAAGTTGAATCAGTCATATAATGTAGGATATCAAGAGGTTTCTAGGTATAAAAGCTAATGGTAGTAGTGTTCACTACCTAACATTTGTGTGAAATGCAATCTAAAGCTCTAGGTACCTTTTAGAATTCTGTATCAGCATGGCTCTGTAGACAAAGTCTATAGAAGTGAGGTATGAAAAGTCCCAGTTGAGGTGACATCCATTCAGATTTTCAGGGCTATACCCAATGTTGTATGGTCCAATTGTATAAACTCATTAAATAGTATGTGTTTCACATTTCACTAAAAGAAAGAAGGGGGCTGGGAAGATAGCTCAGCAGCCTGAGCACCTGCCTGGCAAGCACAAGAAACTGGGTTCTATCCCTGATGCTAAATGTCATGTTGGCCCCAGAAATGCTGGGTGTGCTGTGCTGGCCATTGAAACTGGATGTAGTGGTACATGCCTGTAATCCCAGTGCTGGAGAGGCTGAAACAAGACAATCACTGAGTCCGAGCTGCAGAGAAAAGCCCTACACTAAAAGAAAGAAGGAGAAATGTGGAGGACTGTAAAAGAGAGGAGAGAAATTTTGTCTACATTCTGTAATGAATTTAGGAGAGTCTACAGAGTGTATAGGGTCTCACTACATAGATCGGACTCATAGTGATCCTCCTGTTTTCAGCCTGCCAAGTGCTGGGATTACAGGCATGCGTCACCATACCCAGTCTCAATCACCATCTCAGCACACACTGGGAGCAGGGCAGGATTGAACCCCGGCTGCTGCGCTCTGCTGAAGCAAGCTGTCTACATTTTTTAAACTTTAGCGTTTAATACATCAGAACATGTAGAAAGATAATACTTTCATTTCAACACATTTGAAATATGAAAATTTATAGTTATGGTTTGACTAACAGATTACATTTCTGTCATATAAAAGCTAAAGTTTTAATCCAGCTCTCCCAAAGCCAACAATAAAAAATAAAAATTAATGTTTCTTTCTTCATAGTGAGTAAACAGGAAGATGATACAGATGCGAATAACTATAACATTCAAAGTTCAACACCTTTGAGTGAGTCCTAAATTATGACTGCTAATTAAAAGCAAGAACTCTTCCTTTTATGACCTGTTAAATAGGACTAAGAAGGACACATAGGAGGATACTAGTTGTTTAATTCCCATGATGGATGTGAACCAATGGAGAAAAAAAGATGAAATTCATCTAAGCATCTAATAAAAATATGGAAAAACATGGGAGGAGGCATAGGAAAGAGATATGGATTTGAAGCTTGTTCAATCTGTCTTTATTGAGAATTTAATCAGTGAAAGGTGCTGTGTTAGATACTGAAGGTAGAGAAATAGAAAACCAAACAGGCACCAAAAGCTTAGGCCTTATAGAGATGGAGATGTGCAACATGCACATCATCACATAGATATATAACTATAATTTGGATAGATCATTGTATTATAAGATGGTAAAGCATATCTAGCTAGAAAATATGATCAAGAATGGTGTTTTATACAGGTCCATACATGTATATTTTTGGAGGAAGAAGCAGCAACCCGCAGAAATGGCTTCTCCAAGGAGTTGATCTTTTAAGCAAAAACCAGGAAGATCAGAACACATAAGCAAGTACAAAGGAAAGCGGTAAGGACAACCAGAAAGCAGAAACTAGGTTTCTATAAAAGTCTTTACAGCAGAGTTTGGAAAGCAAGAGGCATAGCAGCACAACAGGAGGTTGTTAACTTTGGCAGGGGCCAATGGTGTAGGATCTATCGGGCACTTTATTGTCCATAATATGTGGAAATCCACTGAGGGCAATATGAGTTGATCGGTGTGTTAGACATTCTCCTCTATCCACAAGCGAGTGTGATGGCTAAGTGAGAGTCAACTTGAATAAGAAGCAGCTAGAAGATTGGTTGTTACAGAGTTCTGGGTGTGTCTGGATGACTTACTCACTGCAGAAGGAAAGGCCACACTGGGTGTGGGTAAGGGACACCAAGTGACAGGCGTGGAGCCTGGGGCTCACTTCTGCTTCTCAGGAGGAGCTCCAGTCTCCCCCATCTCCTTTGGACATGCACCTGCATGCTTCTAGTGCAGATACCAGCTTTGCACCCCAAGTCCTTCTGCCTTTCAACATAGACTGGATGGCTTCCTGAAGGGACCTGTGGGAAACTTTGGAGTGCACACTAGGTCTTTGAAATTCCCCTGAGTTCTCTGGATTTCCACTATGTAGATGACCCTTTTGCACTCTTTTGCCAGACTCTGCAAGCAGCTATTGTAAACCTGTCTTGTACTGTATATTCATTCTCTTCCACCAATTTTGAATAGGTAAGGAGAATAAAGAGGACAATAAAAGGACCAGTGAGGGGCCAGGGAGATAGCTTAGTAGAATAAGCACTTGCCTGGCAAGCGCAAGGGTCTGAGTTCAATCCCTGGTTCCTAAAAAAAAAAAAAAAAAAAAAAAAAACCAGTGAAGAATGTGTGTTGGGCATAATAAGGCAATAATAGTAGTGTCAATTGGACTGGCCAAGTGGATATGGAGAGATAGGTTGGGGGAATATTTTAGGAACTAGCACTGACAGTGTAGTGACTGGCAATATCAAGGCTAAGAAAGCAGTGGTATAAAAATGCTGTATATTTCTTATATTTTATTCTGGAACTTGTAATTTGGAAGAAAAACAAGACTTTCTTAGCTTTTTCATCTCTGACTTAGAAATTTGCCTGTACTTTTTGACAGCTGTGACAAAGCCTTTTAGTAGAATTAGACACAGTTTTAATAGATGAGATGCTCACAATTCTCAGTCTGTATCAGAGGTTTCTTTATAAATGGGGTGAGGGTTCCTTGTAGAGTCCTGGAAAGGTAGTGGTTGGCTGGTGGTGATTGATTATGCTCACAGAACCGATTCACTTTGTCATTGGCATTGTCCGATACTGTGAAACCTTACCACCACTTGTGCCAGTTTCATTAGGCAAGTCAAGTTCAAGTTGTCAAGAAAGCAAAAGTTTTCTCTCCTCAGTTTTAAAAATGAACCTAGAAGTCTACCCTGGTACATGTTCAGAAAAGATCCTAGGGTCATTTTCCTGGGGTCTTAGCACCACTGTAAAACTGCATCATGATGTGGTTTTACTCTGCTGCATTCTTAACCTATTGTCTTTGCCCATGAATGAAACAGGTAGATGCCAAGGTCTTGATCTTGGACTTCTAAGCCTTCAAAATTGTTACTAATATGTTTCCATTTGTAATACATTACCCAGTCCTAACTATTCTGGTATATCAGCACAAAATGAGTCAAAGAAGTTTCACTGGTAGAGATAGCATTTCTCACTTCTTGTTCCAAATAGTTTGCTCAAAGGATCAAGTACATTTTGTATGGCTTCTCTAAAAGATAACTTTTAATAGCTTATGCCTGGTTTTCTCTCAACTCTGTCGCATATGCATTTGCCTTTTGCTAATTGGGTTTCACATCCTTTTCCCTATCATGCATCATGAGTGAGACTGTAGCTTGAGTGTTATAATTCTTTCCAGGCTTTCATCAAACCCAGTGTGTCTTCGGGGTTCCTGCTACAGTCAGGAATTGTACTAGGAAAATGTTCTTACTATCACATAAGTTTTTTCTATGAAGCGGTATTGATCACAAATATAACAATTCACAACAGAAGCAATCTTGGTCTGTAATTTTTGGCAGAAACTGCAATTTCAGGCTGGGGAGATACCTCAGCAGTCTAAGTGCCTGCCTGGCAAGCACAAAGACTCTAGTTTGATCCCCAGTGCCACACGCTCTGCTGGCCCTGGCATCCGGGGTACACTGAGCTGGTAACTGAAACCAGGTGTGGGGGTGCACTCCTGTAATCCCAGTGCTGGGGAGACTGGGACAGGAGGATCACTACAAGTCTAACCTGTGTATGGAGACCCTGTACCAAATAAATAAATAAATAAATAAATGAATAAATAAATAAATAATTTTTAAAAAGAAATTGCAATTTGAAATTTAAGGTACTTAAAATAGCCAGATTCGCCTGTGGAAGACAGAAAGATGATTAGAGTCACAATTTTGCATGTCATCATCTCAGGGCTATAAAAAATTAAAGTGTTACTAATATACGATTTGGCCTTTATTTTCACTAGGCATTCTTGATTACTCCAATTCATATTTTTGGGTTTTTTTTTATTCATACCAGAGAGCTTTTCCTTGAGAAGGCTCTGGGATTTACAATGTTTTCCAAACATTTTCGTGAACATGATAGTGAAATGAACAGAATATCGAACACAGTTGAAAAATTGTTTCCGACTAACAGAAACAATTGTCCTGCATAAGTTGGAACAGCATCAATAACAGTATCAACCATATGTGACCCTAGATTTGAATTGTTTTTATGGAAATGGCCATGTCCTTTCATTTGGGTAATTACTAAGTCTCTTAGAGCACATTATGTGTGCAGGGTGCACTATTCTTATTACCTCTTGAAGTCTTTATTACCCTGCACAAATTGAACACTCACTTGCTAATGCTCTGCTTTATCAAATTCTCATAAAATATCAATAACATGCCATGAAGAGTTTTCTCCTTTTCCTTCCTCTCTGGACCCATCACAAAGTTATTTAATCTGCGGTTATTATTTTTTTACTTGAAACACACTACACTGCTGCTTATGTGCGTTCCTTGTCCCAGGTCACGGGCCCAGGCTCTGATTGTCTGCATGAATGTGTGCATACGTCTATGGAAGATGTCCTTGGGTAGGCATAAAGACGAATGGTGAATATTAGCTCTAGCTTTATCAAAGGTAAGTTTTTTAGCTCCTTCTTAAGCTTTTCTGAAGCTCTGCCAAGAAAAGACAAATATTTACCAAGAGATCATTACTTGCCTGATACCACTCTAAATCTATTAAATAGCTTATTTAAATCTCACAGGAGTTTATAAGGTAGAAGCTGTTACTATCTTCACTGTAGCAATAAGAAAGCAAGAAGCAGAAGTGTTAAGCCACTAGCCAAAGACCACATCACTCCTTGAGGATACACCCAGCACACTCTGCACCCCGATCTGTGCTGCTAACCTCTGGGTGCTCTGTCCGTGCATTCTTCCCCTTGTTACTTCTTCCCTGTCTCCTTTTCTAAGCTCACTTTGCTCCTGCAGTCATGTGCTTGTCCACGCTTTTGTCCTTGACAGTCCTGATCCCTTGCATTCTCAGCCTGCGATGCTACTCAAGCCTGCTTTCTCGCCCATGAAAGCTTTTCACAGTCTGATAAGCAGCCTGAGAAGCACCATACACAGGACACGGTGGGGCTTAGGCTGTGGACAAAGTGTGAAAGATTATTTCTGATTTCATTACTTACTATAATGTGGACTCTCTCGTCCCCGTGGGAGGGAGGAGAGATGCCCCGAAAATCTAGACTTCTAACATCAAACAACACAATTTTGAAAGGCAAAACTCACAAAGCATCATCCAGTCTTGCTTTCCTAGTGTTAAATCTATGTTCAGAATTTAGGACATGTCAGACAGATTTAAATACAAGCCATCAATTTCTAGTGGAGGACTTAAAAATATTTTTCCTTCGAGTGAAATTACATCATCCTCATTAAAATGTTATCTTATCTTTCAAATGATCAGCAAGTATAATATTCTCTGAATTCCAAGATTTCTGACACATTGAAAGTGAACACAATTCTGCACCATGGTTTGTTAACCAAAATCTCCCTGGCTTATTATCCATGTAGAATCCCATTATTCTTTCTGTAATTATAACCTTCTGGATGCTTCTCAGTCATGTCATGTTTGTTCTTTCCCACCCTCCAGTTCTCTGTCTCAGAAAAAAAAGTTATTGTAAAACAAATTGCCAAGTGTTGATTGTGTAGCAGTTTCAATTCTCTTATCTCTCAGGATATCTATAATATGAATTAAATGGCAAATCTGTAGGATTTTGAAATATATGTTTTCATGTAAGTGACAGGTACTTTGAGTTTTTCTCTTCTTTTTCCCAAGCAACATTCCTAGTTGATTTCCAAAAACATTAATTCTATGAATAAATTAAAGAAATACTAACAGAAAGAAGAAAAAAATGTTAGCTAATAGGATCTGCCAGCCTTGCACATTTTTCAGATAAACTAATTTTTTAAAAATGGATTATCAATTGTTAATATATGAATTCTCTTTGAAATATTAAAAAGAAGTAATCATTAAATTAGAAAACAGCTGACTTATGATGACCCTTGTCAAATTAAATGTCCCTGCATATAAAATTATACTTTCTGTGTTCTACTCCAGATTTTGCAAAATTTTACACATAAGAAACATGGTGAAATCTTTAGCTCTTGAAGTTGTATGAGTCAGATTTGCATTTATGAGATATCCATAATACAACAATTCTATATGTAGGTAATAAGAAGGTAAACACCTAGAATTTGTTATGGACAAGAAAGGTTATTAATGGACCAATGGTGATTGCCATGTATTATAGCCACACCTCTCATTTCTTCATGTAAGCTATAGATTCAACTGGGTACAGTAGTCAAAAATATGTGCATACAAGATAGCTAGGATAGGGGCTGGTGAGATGGCTCAGTGGTCTAAAGCACCTACTTGGAACAAGCTTGGCAA
>NDGN010687923.1:0-16412 GCA_002564285.1 Tympanoctomys barrerae | reverse complement strand
TATTATGCATTTGTGACACAACATTTTTTTTTTTTTTTTTTTGGTCGCACCAAGGATCAAACTCAGGACCTCAAGCACTTATTCCACTGAGTTATTTCCCCAGCCCACGATAATCTTGATGAAGCAAATTTTTCTGTCATTTGTAACTGAAGAGAGGCAGTCTAGATTCCAAATGTATGGTTCATGAAAAATATAATTAATTATAAGTGTTACAAATTACTAAATTTTTCGTAAAATATTTTTGTATAATTTGCTTAGGATTTATTTACCTTGTCAGCTTTGTCTGAATCTAACAGAAAGTCAAAGTTTGCTTGAGATGACATTGTAGTTCATATAAACTTTGCGATAGTTGGTCATGAAACATTGCAGGCACACACACGTACACACACACACACACACGCACACGCACACACACACAGCAAACTTTAAAATGTCCAGTGTTGTGACACTTGCATTTCTTTTCATTTTGTTCTCTATTTTTTTAAATAATGAAGGTACATCATTTCATTAGCTTTTGGAAGGAAGGTGACAAGGACATTTTCTAGAGTCAGGGACGGTCCTGGCCACATGCCATGATTTTCCACTGTAGCATCTTACCACTTATCAAGAGTATGTCCTGTAGGACTGATTCATAAAAGGTTTTAGCTGCTGCAAGATTGCAGACAAAACAAGAAATCTCAAATATAATTGCCGTGTCAGATGCCCTTAAAGGCCAAACGATGGTGAAAACTCCAGGAGGCCAGATAGTCCTAAGTTTCTCCAGCTTGCCATGTATACCCCCTTGGGTTCTGCCTTTTTCTAGTCAGAGTGGCTAAGATAGATATTTGCTCAAACCTAGAGTTACTCAGGAAATCCGTACAGTTATTGAGCAGGAGAATAGCAAAGAAGCATACCGATTTGGAACTGAGATCTAATCTTATCCCTTTAGGTTGCAATTTATTAGTTTCTGTGAGCATCAATTTACATATCTGTGAGATGGTCATACTAAGAGTATTTATCAAGTTATTTCAATGATGAAATGAATATATATATACATACACATACATATATCATACATATACATGTATGTTGTATATTATACATTGTTAATATTCATACAACTGGAGTATGTATTTACATAAAGACTCAATACTTTTTAGATGACACAGTTATTAAAAGAAAATAAGTTATGATGCAGATGTAACTGCCATGATAACATTTAATTACATAAAAATTCATCAAGTCAGAACATAGCAGCTGAACTAGAAATATTTTATATAAATATGTTATTCTATTTTAAAGAAATGTAATGTGCTAAAATTAATCAAGCTAACATCACTGCATTTTCTTCCTGTGGATTTTTTGTAGACAGTTCAGTTCAGGAATGTGATTGTCACATTTTGTCTTGTCGTCTGTTAGTATCATAGAATGTCAAGTTCAGCTCATATCTTCTACAAGGCTCAGTTCACTGAAATCTGTTGATCTTTTCTGATACCATAAAAATAGGACTCTATGACTCTGAGGACCTATTTATTTTTGTTGGCTCAATCCCAAGTGGTTTCTCTCTATGGTAGGGGTAGGATTCAGAGTACAACTCAGGTCAGTGTATGTTACACTCTACGCTTAGAACAGAAAGATTGCCTTTTATTTCTAAAGAAGTAATGTGAATAGGCAGAAAAATAGTGTTTTCCACAATGACAAAGATTTTCTTTTTCAAAGCCACATGCATCTAACTTGGAGACTGGTGGGATGCCTAGCAATATGGTGTAATGGGGCCTGGGGCAGAAGTCTGAGGATGCAGACTTTAACTCGGGCTTTTCACTAACACAGTTCTGAACTTGCTGAATGCTTTCTTTAATGCCTACATCTGAAAAAAAAAACGAGTATGAACTAAATTTTCACCAAAGCCATTTCCAAATCTGCGATGTTATTGTAATTAGATTCCAAGGCTTAGTTTCTATACTTGAGGCAGGGAATGAACAAATTTACCCTCTAAATATGGGGACAACTAAAATCACAAGGGTAGATAGGTTACATTTTCCCTGAAATTAATATTATGTGAAATTCAGAATATATAACATATATCTAACATGTATTTTCATCTGTAGTGACAAAGGGGTTTTCATGTTGGAAATAATCCTAGCTTTCTATTGAGTAGTAAAAATTGGAAGCAAATGATATGTAAGTTTACATTCAATATTTGGCTAAGGTAGCAAACTTTAAAATTTTATGTTAAAAATATAGCTTAATGTTATTTTTAAAAATATTTGTCATGTGCCAGTGGCACTGCCATCATTAAAAAAGCAAATTATGATAAATCCAAAATCTCAGTTTTGGCTAATTTTTACTTTTTCAGTGAAGATAAGGTGTCTAAAAAACTCAAATTTACCTATCTTTCTATCCAAATATAGGAATACTTTGTAATGAAATAGTATATGCTCCATTTGTTTGTTCCATAAAATAACTTTGTTGCATTTTCTCTGAAGAATATTTTTGTTCCTCACCACATATTAGATGTCAAATGTGAAAAGTTTGACTTCATTTATCTTATTTTATTATTTTACAAAACATGCATTTTATTTTATGCACCTCATGTAAACAACAGAAAGTCTGTGCTGAAAAGGATAAGTACTAAATCATATTACAGCTTAATCTAAGCCTTTTTGCCTTCTTTTCCTTTGGAAATTTATTCATAGTCTTTGTAGCTGTTCATGAAACCATATGTAATTGTTGCCTCCTTTGACTTAGTATATTCTAACTGGATATCCTTCTTGCTGGTGTTTCGCCATGACTACTTGAAATTATGAATCTTTGAGTTTGAACTGGTGGCACATCCGGATGAGTTACATAGCAAGTTAAGTGGGAAGAGTAGGAGCAGTCCTTCCTGCAGCCCCTAACCTTTGACTCAGTATGACCTCTGGATGTAGTATATAAAAAGAGGCTAGAGGGAGCTGTTGAGCTGCTTATTAGGACTCCAATGGCTTTCAAGAACTTGGTTTAAAATCAAAGATGCTTGATGCAATCAGATGTCTTGAAATGACTCATAGCCAATCAGAGGTTTTTGGAGAAATCAGTGAACACATAGTTCATGATTTAAGATGTAAACTGGGTACACTGAAAGGCACTTATCACCAGTGATTACACATTTGATGAACTAAGAAGGAGATTAACATTTATTGGGGGTGGGCTTCTGAGCTTGACAGTATAATAAACAATGTTGTCATGCAGACTGCTTCATATTTCTATTGTTTTTAGGTAGAGAATGCATGAAAAGTTAGACACCATGGTGACTGCAGTGGATTTTGGTTTTCCCCTTTAAAGTAAAATGACTAATAAAGTAATTCTGGTGTTTACCCATTAGAGGCAGGGGAAATTTAATGTAGCAATACCTTGTAGACACTGTGTACCAAAACACCAATTTTCAAAGCTCATGCAACTCAGTTTTGTTACTTACTAACATTATTATTGATGACTACTTTCCAAAAAGAGCAGGTTTTAAAATACAGTATTCACCTATTTATCTTAAAAATAAGGCAATCCAGTATCTATAAAAGTATAAAGTATGGTTTGTTTAAATAGGGGTCTTAGAATTCTCTAAAGTTGGACAGATCATTATATCTTATATATGTTATCATATAGTGGAAGAAGAGGGATTCAAAGGATAAATCCTAATAGATTAGGATATACCAGCTTTTAATTAAGATATTAATTCCTACTCACAAACATCATTCAAGTTTAAAAAGTTGTTGTATAATCTAGTCAGTTAAGTGAGATATGGATAAATGAAATATAAGCAACATGCCCATGGATGGATGATCTCAGAAGAGGTAGGCATTAGAGTGATGTATTCGAATGACCAATCAAACCCTAATAAACCCCTCACTGAGATGAAGCTTCCAGTATTTGCTTAGCCACACTGAAGTGAAGGTGGAATGAACCATCCTTGTTAGGGGAAGCTGGATACTTTTATGAAATTTATTTCCCCTCCCTGAATTGCACACACCTGGTGTGACCTTCGTGAAGGTCAGGCATGAGTCACTGTGTGGGGCTGCTGCAGTGAGACTCCAAGTCATGTCAGTGGGAGCATTTTCCCATTGGATTTTCATGGTTGAATTTCTACCAGGTTCCGATTGTTCCCTCTGGTTTCTAATGATCAGATATTTGTGGCTGATTCGGGTTTTTGACATCTGCTCATTCCTTCCTTCCTCACTTCCACTATTCCCAAGCTGTTACTTTTCAGAGTTGGATTTATTTCTTCTAGTTGACTCGCGAGAGGCATCACACTTAGGCATTGTGGAGTATAGCAGGCTTGGAAGATGATACAGTAGAACAGGTTTAAGTAGTTTGCAGCCAAACATTCAGTGTATATTCAGTGGTTTGTAGGAAACTGAGAACAAACTTAGAAAAAGGAAAGAGCACTTCCACTTATGGATAACAACGTTTTGTTTGGAGGCTTGAGTGTTTCTAATATTCCAGCAATTCCCAAACAGTAACTTACTGTTTGTAAGATGTATTCAGTGAGTTGTTTGCATAATAGAAGGTTCAAGAAGATCACCTGAGTAGCCTGTGCCCTGGGTTGGTGATTTATGTAACAGATATGTGCTCTTTACTGCTTGTCTGTAGCACAGGATTTGTAACGACAGCACTGAGACCACACCAAGCAATGTTCTTTATAAGTACAAACACCAGTTTTGACTCCTGCAGTCCCTCTGGTGAACAAGAGCATAGAAACAGCCTCACTTTGACCTTACATTCTAATTAAAGGAATGGCCAGATAACCAGTAAAATAGAAATACCAGATGTGTACCTGTATGGCTTACATGATAATAAAAACAGTGTTATTTAAAAATGGATAAACACTTTGTATTTACTCCAGTAGTGTTCTAAATGTCTTATATAGATTATAAGCACACTTCTCACTGTAATCTTAAAAGTGTGTACCGTGAAACACACGAAGGTGAAGAGACTTGCAGGACCACCCTACTGCGATGTGTCAACATGGCATGCTCCTAGTCAAAACAGGCTGGATGCAGAACCCCAGCCCCTAAACAAGTCTATATCCATGAGAATCCACTTCCTGGGTGTCAAGGAGGACAGTATGGTCTATTTCCACTACTGATATATTTTGTAATCTACACTGAAAAGAAATAACAGCTAAGCATATGAAAATTATAGATCTAACTTAAGTAAAGATTCTTAATTCTGGAGTAACTAGAAATGTCCTTGTTAATTTGCATGGTTAATTCAAGACTGCTTATGTTGTGGTCATTGCAGTTTTACTGTTGAAAACCTTTTATGCTTTTTAAAAAATCATTAGAGTATAATTCATTGTACGATCTGAAGTCATATAAAATATTAGATCAGTTGTAGCATCTTATTCCTCAACTACTTGTCATAATGCAATTTACCATTGAAAGTGATTTTCAAAAGATTAAGGAATATTTTATTAGTTTCTAAAACTAATGTTACAAAGCATGTGATGGAAAGTAGCTATTAGAATGCTAGTGGCCCAGTACACTTCTGGGGAAGATCGGTGTATCTGTGACAATGGGCTGGCATGTTTCCTAAGGTCTGGAATTGACTGATTTTATATTTTGCCTCAGGTAGGTAAAGGCTACAAGGAAAATGCAGATTTATTTCATTGCTTTACAACAATTATTCAATTATATTTTAAAGAGACCTTTCTCACAAATAAATCCAGAGCCTCAAAACATTCTCAAGTACTCCTCATGTTTTGGCCCTGGGCCTAATGCCTGGGAACTCCAATTTGGTGGTTGACCAGTGTGTATGCAGAATAATCTTCAGGTTTTAAGATTGCTGCTGTATGTTGCTTTCTGATTCATAATTTATTCATTAATCTTTCGAAGAAAGATTGTTTCTAAGCCAACTTGCAAAGATAAGATCTAGCTGATTTTAGAACATTCCTCAGTGTTGCATATTTAACCAGCGACTTCCTTACTTCCTCTCGAGACAGTGCATTCTAATGTGCGTGAGAGCTGCAGAAACATGCTTACACGTGTTAGCCGGCCACATGCATGGGAATTGGAAAAGCCCTGTGTGACTTCATGGCCCAATTTACTCATGTGGAGTAAAGAAAATAATATCCAATTTAAGGGTTGTTGTAAGATTGCAAAGTTAAAAGATATTAAGACAATAATGAAGTAACAGACTCCTGATTTATAGTTTCACCCTGGAATTACAAAAATACGGACAACAATATATGAGAGAGTGATTTTCAAGTTACTAGATATTGCATGCAGAATGAGTCATCTTACAGATAAAGCAAGCAAATGAGCTGGTTGTTTTCTGTGATTATCTCAATTTCAATTTGTAGTCATTATTTCCAGAAGGTAGAATCCAGGCTTAACCAGAAAACACGCGGAGTAAAAGATTGGAGCTCAGATTTTGGAGAGATCACGGTGGTGAGTGTTGACAGCTCAGGACACTGGAGAGGAGTAAAATGTGAAGAGAGAAAGTGGGCGACCTGCAGAAGGCTCCCCCTTAAGAATCTAGCTATGCCTTGCCTGAGCACTGTAGTTATGGGGGCTGGAATGACACAGCCAGAAAGACAAGAGGCCTAATGCCTGTTGCTCCACCATGGGCTGACAGTGGAGCCTGCTGTCCACTCCTGGAGCCACACTGGAAAATCGGGTATTTTACAGGACATCAAGTAGAGTACCCAAAAGCATCTTGTCTCAGCCATGAGAAATGAGTATATCCAGCACCTAACAAGGTAGAATTTGTAAGTGTCTGGCATCCAGGACAAAATTACCAAGCATCAGAAGAAGAAGAAGCAAGGTATACTACCTACAATGGAAAGAAAATTCAATATACTAGCCCCCATCCAAAAAAGACACAGATGTTAGAATTAACAAATCAAAATATTAGCACAGTTATTTTTATGTGTTATGTCTAAACTACATTCTTTATGTCCAAAAGTTGACACAGGAAAAATATTTTTGAAAGATTCCAGACTTGACTTCTTCTAGACATCAAAATCTATAATGTATGGGGTGAAAAAAATCTGAGGTCAGTGACAGATTAGATATTATTAAAGGAAAAATAGTGAACTTGAGGTAGTAGCAATGGATATAGTTCACAGTAAAGCCCTGAAAAAAAAATCTAAAAATGCACCGAGCTTTATGGATAATTGTAGTGACCCAAGAATGACAAAGTCTGTATTTCCAAGGGTATAGGAGACAGAAGGAATGACACTTTTCCTAATTATTGTAACTGTCCTACTAACCTATTTTGAAACTGTCTCACTGTTATGTTTTTCAATAAGATTAATAAAAAAGAAATTATATAAATTCACTCATACAAGAAGCTCAATGAATATTTAAAACACAAATAAAGAAGAAAACTAACTCAATGAAAAACACAATCAGGTTGTCCAAATGAGTGCCAAAAAAAAAAAAAATCTTAAAAGCAGATATTTGACCGATATATGTCTATAATTGTAGCTTTTTAAGAGGCTGAGGCAGGAAGAGCCTAAGTTTTAGTCCAGTCTATTCAATTTAAAGTTTGAGCAAGACCCTGTCTCAAATTGAAAAATAAAAGAGGATTGGGGGTGTAGCTATAGTGAAGGCTTTGTTTCCAGTTTCCTGTATTAAGAACAGAGACAATGAGTGTGTGGGTGGAGTGAAGGGGGAAATGGAGGGAGGGAGGAGGGAGAGAGACTTTTACAGAGCAGTAGCAAATTGGGTGAAATATTTGTATAAGGTATAATATCTGAATTTTCTTTTTTCTGTTTAGGGAAGGGTCTACAGGGTGTTCAGGGACTCACTGCTAGATCGGACTTATAGTGATCTGCCTGTTTACAGCCTCCTAAGAGCTGGGATTACAAGCGTACACCACCACGCCCAATCTCAGCTCAGTACACCCCAGAGGCGGGGCGGCATGGCAGGCCTGGGGATTGAACCCCTAGCCCCTGTGCCTGTTTGCAGGCTCTTTAATCTACTGGGCTGTTTGGCTGGCCCTTTGAAAAATCTTGTAAAAGGAAAATATTATCATCTTAGAATTATCAGTACCAATTTCTTTCAATACTTGAGCAAAATAAAGAACTTTTTGAATATATAAACTGGACTATTCAGCAGAGAAACACTGCCTGAAATGTTGGCAGCAGCCCAAAACTGGAGAGAGCCCAAATGTCCGTCGAGTGTGGGTGACAAGCTCCAGACACCCAGACAGGGGCACACTACTTAGGAGTGAAGAGGAATAATTCCTTGATACACTGTGAAGCCATAGCACACCTAAAATAGCCATTCTAAGAGAACAAGGCAAGACAGAAAAGCACATATTGTCTAGTGTCTTTTACCTGACGCCATAGAAAAGGATAATATTGCAAAAGTAATTTTCTTAAGCACCTTGCTGATCATCATACTTTGTCACATAATGCTTGTAGATTCTCTTTCGTAGTACATAAGGTGGTCATATCATTTTGTTCCCTGTGTTTTTCTCTAATTCATTACTTTAGACAATTGCATTTTCTGCTTTTGTCCAGCAGAGAGCTAAATAATTATTGTGGTATCGGACTTAATTGTCTTTATTTTGTTGTTAAGGGAAATGAAGACTCATTTTTTTCAATTGTCAATCATTAACTTAAGGAAGAATGAAAATCTTGGTCATTTTATCCAGGATAATTAATTCTAGAGTCTTTGTATGTTGTCTTTAAATTAAAATTGATAGTGAGGGAGTGGGGGTCATAGCTCACTGGTGGACTTGCTCTGTAAATATAAAACCATAGGCTCAATCCTCAACAGAAGAAAAAGGAAAATAAAAGACAGTAAAAGAAGATTAACAGTCAGCCAATAGCATGACTAGGATCACAAGAAATTGAAATTTGGTACTATAGCATCTACTTGCTATTCCTCCTTGGTTGTGAGATTTTTTTTTTAACATTTCCTTATAATTTTCCAGAAAATGCTGAAGTTGTTTTAAATGAAACAACTCAGAGATGGCCAGATTAAATTTTTAATGGAATTCATGTATTTCATTCATTGCTTTCATTCAACACTTAGTTTGATGGAACAAAAAACCAGTTCTTACTCCCTTGGAGCAGTAGAGGAAGCTCAATGGCAAACACTAAAGCAGGGCAGATTGTGGAGAAGGGCGGGTCGGAGGAGCCAGGCCCAGGCCTGTACCTTACCTCTGAGAGCTTCACTGAACTCTCTCTGGGCCTCTGCCCTGCTCCTCCTGGTGGTTGGCCTCACTGCCTTGCTAGTCTCTGTCTTTGTGTGGTGTGAATGTCCAGGCAAAGGTTTACCTTTTCTCTTCCTCACCTACCTGGAAGAAAATAACTTCTGTCAGCACACATGTATTTATTTCCAGAGGAAGATCAAAAAAATTTTCAAGAGGGCGTGGTGGTGTGTGTCTGTAATCCCAGCAATTGGTAGGCTGAAAATGGGAGGATCACTATGGGTCCGATCTGTGTAGTGAGACCCTATAGACCCTATATTAAAAACATTAGAAAAAATTCAGAAAGTTTGTGATTAACCCTTTCTGGGTCCCTGTTTATTCCTGCTTCTTGTGATCCTTTCTGAGGACCTTGAAGGACCAGGATCTATTGTGATCAGATAGTGCGGAGAATGGACGTGGGGCTTCCTCACTGCATTTTAAACAGAACTTCGACAATAAATACGTAACAGGCGAGCTGATTCACTCTTGTCAGTTTCTTTCTCGTCTGCCTTTGATCTGCTTCTGCCTCTCCCTGTAGCATTTCCAACTAGCCCATGCGTGTATCCCACGTTGCTGTGACCATTTTTCTTTCTGCTATTCCCATCCCTGTCCTTCTCTCTTCAATTTCTGAACAGGTGAGGATGAAAGCATGCTTTGTGCTTCACGCTGTCACCTGTTTGGGGACAGTTTCCACGAGCGCAGGCATGAAGCACCAGTGCCTAAGGAGGAAGCAGGGGCAATCTCTCTGGGGTTTTTTTGGTACAAAGATTATATAACAAAGGATGGAAATCAGAACAAGTGAGGCATAATTCTGAACCAGTGGGACCGAGATCAGAGAGGTTTATAGTTGGAGTTAAGCAACCTTTTATGGTTTATATTACACATTTTCCTCAAGATATGAAATTAACTAACTTCTCTCAATTGTATTATTGATGATGTGGTAGCAAAATTCTGAGAAGTTGCCTTTTGTCTTCCTACTTGTTTTCCACATTAAGACCTTAAATGTAATGTAGATTTTTTCTTAGTGAGGAATATAACTTGGCTATGGACATGGATTACTTTTGGCTATGTAAAAAGGCTGTGATTCAAACCAGAAGAAAAAATGGAAATGTGGGCTTTCAATATTCTTATAGGTTTTTTTTTTAGTTAGGTTGGGAAAAAAGAGACAAGAAAAGTAAACAATGAAACAAAGCAAAACAACAAACACTGCCATTTTCCTTGTCATGTCAATGGTCCAATCTTAGTAATGGTCCAAATTACTATTGTGATGTGTTACTGATAAATGTGATTTTGTTGTCATTTGTGCTCATACCGTGGTTAACAAAAATACCTGTGAGACAATGAAGTTTTTGCCATTTGAATATCAAAGTTTGGATTTATCAGTGCATTTCCTGAAAATCAATTTTGATGGAGCGAAAAGAGAGTGGATACTAGCAAATCAACTACTGTCTGTTGAATTCAAACTCTGACAAATTCAGTTTGCCTCAAGTAATTTCGTTGGATTTTTCTTTCTCAGTAGCAAAGCTAATTATGTGGTATCAACGATTCAGTCATCTCCATTCTAGGTACTAGTAAATAACAGCATCTATGTTTTATCTTTGTTTAAATTTATATATAATGTTACAACTAAACAGGTTTCTAACTATATCTATACATAATGTCATATCTATGCATATATCTGTATGCTCATAAAGGAAATATAGAATACAGCATATGTATGTATGCATATATTGAAGGAGAGCTTTCTAAAATAAATCAGCCTTTTTTTTACACATCTTGGGTGTTTTATGTTATTTTTAAACTTCACAGCAAGAAAGCTAAAGGGATATTAAAAAGAGATAACTGTTTTCTTCTTCTAGGAAAGAGTAAAGAAGATCAGATTCTTAAGCTCTGGGGGTTCTTTGTTTTCAGGTTTTACATGTAAGACTTATTGCAGTTATAAAACAAAGAAGAGTGGAGAGGAGGAAATGACAAGGAGGATGTGGAGGGAACAGGCTGAGAAAAGACTTGACTTGCTTCCCTCTCTGCACGTGATCCCTAGGAGAATTAGCATTGCTACAAAGAATACTTGTCGTTCGCTCTAGAATTATTGGATAAAGTCTTGTGAGAGGTAATGCTAGTCTTTCATGAAGGTAGGTTGAAAATGAAGGAAGAGAAATGCTTCCCTGAATTGTAGTGCAATAATATAAAGCAATACTAAAGATTTAAATGACACTTCCTTTTTTAATCTTTTAACTTCCTATCTATGTCTAAGCATGTGCATAGAAAATGGGAAACTTTGTGAGATTCCTCCTGTTATCTTTTTCATGTGTCTTTGCTTTGAGGTCATTTTTAAGCATGTGACCAATGGTATTCCAATATCTAGTGGAATTGGTACTCCAATCTTATCCTTCACGTTTCCTCAGTGCCAGAGGAGTTGAAGATGATTGCTTTCTCTTCCTTGCCTCTCTGCTTTTTCTGTGCTCTTTCCTCCTTTTTTCTCTGTATCTCTGTTTCTGTCTCTGTCTCTGTCTCTATTTGTCTCTGTGTGTCTCTGTCTCTGTCACTCATTCTCTCATAAAACAGAGAGTTTTATGCGTTAATACATTATTTAGGCCTAGTAATTATTGGATAAATATTGGATAATGTTTTAATATAGAAGTTTTAAATTTTAAAATTTAAGAGTAGAACACGTAAAGATTCTTAATACAAGTGCAAGGGTCTGAGTTCAATCCCTGGCTCCACCAAAAGAAAAAAATAAAAAAAGGACTCTTACTACAGTTTTCCTTGGAGAATATGGTAGAATATGTTCTTATCTTTCTGTATACAAATATGACCATGGATTCTAAAAAGATATTGGCTATTCTTTTCTGGAGGTTTAATCTGACAGTGGTCAGTATTTTTTTTCTCCTTTCTAATGTGAGTGTTCCTTGTTATTTTCACAGATGGTGGACTTTTCTATTTACTTTAGTAAAAAATAGATACAAGCATGAGTAACATACATAAACATACTAGTTTGCATATATTAGCTGAAGCACAAAAAGTAGGTGTGAAGGGCTTTATGTGTTGTTAGTTTGGAAAGAGGTGAAACAGAGATGTGAAATTAGTAGAGGAAATATATGAACATATTTTCATGTTCTGACATTTGTAATACAAGCTATCATTTATAAATTCCTTTAGAAGATCATCTATAGGAGGGCGATGAAGAATAGCTTTGTGGATAAGGGCAGTGATATATTTTCTAAGATGTAATTTATTACATTTCTTTTTCCCACATTATAAATCACCTTAAAACGACTCATTTGACAACCCTGGTTCTTAAGTGGCAGCAGGCTTTGTAAACTATCTGGATGATTTCAAAGCAGGTAGACAGATTGATCTACTTATGTTCTGCATGATATACATATGTGTTAGTATTCATTAAAGAATTTGGAATTCACACTTTTTCACTTTTATATTTCATTTAAAAGAACCATATCAATAACAATGGATGAATGAAATTGCAAAGAAAAGGTTTATACGACCACTTTTCAAAGAGAAGAGATTGGACATTGAAAAACACAACAACCTGATTGCAATATAAATTTCTTATACTGGGAATATAGATGTGTGGTTTCACACATTGGGAGTCTCATATGAATTTGAATGAACATGAAGCTTCAGAGTTCTGATTATCAGTACTGAGTTCTGCACTGAAAAACCTCACGTTCGTTTCTTGGGCCTTTGTAGCTTTCTCTAAAAAAATTAATTTTATTGAGAAAGAAATAGCAATGAGACAGTTTCAGAACAGGTGAGTAGGACAGTTACAATAATTAATACTTTGCATATTGTTGTCTTCGTAGTAGTTATTCATAGTACAAGATGCAGACAGGATATCTTGTCTAAACAGTATTGGTACACATCTTTCTTGTCATTGAACTAAGAGAAAGTAGCTGTATATCTATCCTAACTAATTTGTATATACAGATATATATATATTTTTTTCACTACAAAATGGTCCTACATATATATCCCCCTTTTTTGTTTACTTTTGTCAGCGATGGATATTCCATTGCCATTCAAGTATTGTAGGTGGGTGAATCAGCAAAATAATCCAATATGGTCCAGTAGCTTTCTACTATGGAAGGTTTTCGTTGTCTTATTCACACTCTCTTTAATGAACTCAAGAGGGGTATTTGACACTTTGTACTAAAAAGCTAGAAGTTATAATAAAAATAAAGTTAACAATAACTGAGACAATTTTCAGTAGTTTTTCTAAAATTAAAATACTTAGCAGCTCAGAACAACATTGAGTAAAATCTTGTTCTGAAGTTGAACTTTATTCCCCAAATTGTATGCTATGATAAATAAGAAATCATGAAAGCGCAGTCCAGATAACGCTCACTGTGTAGGGAACCACAGTGTAAGAGGCGCTGAACTAAAGAGTTGTATTGGTGTTTGTTTTGCTGGCCAGTACCTGTGGTCATTTTTGTTCAGAGCTCTGGGTTGCAAACTGCAGAAGAGTCACCTGGGAAAGGGTATCTAAGGCGACAATCCCCAATGTCTATTTCAGGAGCTCTGGCATACAACTCTAGAATCTGTGATGTGAAAACTGGCTTCCCTGTGTGTGATTTTAAGCCTGTTGGGACACTGATCTTGCTTTGGGAAGCCCAGTTTCAGAATATCCTCAAGGACTGCTATCTGTACGATTGCATGTGCTTTCCATTTCTTTCTCTAAATTGAACTCAGGTTTATGGGCCTGTAATTCTCTGGTTCATCTCTTGTTCTACACGTAAATTGGGCAATTACAAGCAGTACATTTTCTACCTCCCAGTCTGTACTTTGATATAGAGATAGTTCTGCCTTCTTCTAATATTTCTGGCTGTAGTGTTTGGAAGGCAGAGCTAGGGGAGAACAGTTTTGTAGCTATTATGAATTTTAAATAAATGTACTCAGAAATGTTGTATGCCACTTTTTCTTTTGTCTTCCTAGTTCTGACCTTTCTTTTTTCCCCCACCTTCTCTCTTTACTCTCTAAATAACCTCAAACAGGCACAGGCCTGATTTTAGCCACATTTAACATTTTTCACATATCTTTTTCTTTGCTTTGTTTCCCATCTAACCTTTCAAATGAGCCTAGATCTTTGCTTCATATATAGGTAAACCTCCTGGATTTAATGTGTGTGCGGTACAGTTCTTAATGTTGGTTGCAGTAAATTTCCTTTCTTCAGTTGTCACCTTCACATTTGTTCCTTCTTTGACTTGAAAAGTAGAAGACATTTATTGATAAGTTTGCAAATATGCCAAATAATGTCCTGCTGGGTGTATTGTTCTGTGCTATTTTCAACTCTCATGTATATAAGATACTCCACATTGTTATCTCCTATCTAAAGTACTTGGGGTTAGGGCCGGCAAGATAGCTCAGGGGACAAAGCGCCTGCTTTGGCAAGCACAGGGACCAGGGTTTCATCCCCAGCACCACATGCCAAGGCAGCCACACTCCTGGGGTGCACTGAGCTGGCCATAAAGAATCTGAGCATGGTGGTGCAGGCCTGTAATCCCAGCACTGGGGAGGCTGAAAATAGGAGGATCACCATGAGTCTTATCGGCATAGTGAGACCCTGTACCAAATACCCAAATGAAAATAAATAAATAAATAAATAAATAAAATATTTGGGACTAGAATTGCTTCACATTTTGGAGTTATATAGATTTTACTGATTAAGCATCACTATTCTGTAAATCTGAAATCAGAAATGCTCCCAAATCCAAATTATTTGTGCAAGACATCAAATATGGAATTTGAGAACACTTTGGTTTCAATATTTTCACATACGGATGCTTGACCTATGCCATAATGCTATTTTACAGATGAGGAAACTGAGGTCACAAAGAAGTTGAATTATAGTTTTGCAGCTAATAAATGTGACCTTTAGGATTCAATTCCAAAGAATGTAGATGCAGCACATACCTTCTGCAGCCACTGCACGGTCTTTAAAGTCTATAAGCTGGAGTGTAGTTTGCCCAGAGAATCAGCCCCATCTTTACTCTGTACCCTACCCTGGACCCTAACTGGCATCGTTTAAGTCAGTGGGAAGGAACTTCTATCATTTCCTTTTCTCCAGTGACAAGTCCTGAAGCATGTGATTCATCCTGAGCTTTGATGTGGGCCATTTTCATAGAGGTCATGTCTGTAGTTGATCAAAATGACTTTTACAGATTGCTTCTTTCAGGTACCCCTGAGGGTCTGTTTCCGGGTTTCAGAGACCTTTGCTATTACACGGAAGTTGTTGGAGCTTAGTAGGGGAGACATTATGCTGGACTTCTCCAGACTCTGACACTTATTCCTAAGAGCTTTCTTTCTTCCATTAGAAACAGCCAGTGGTGGAAGCATTTTGTTGAAACAGACTTCTCGGCCCAGTGACTCTTTGTAGTCACTGCCAGACCTGAGTATAAATGTGGGACTCAGGAATATGTGTTCAGCTTTGTGGGAGCGAATCCTTTGAAGGAGATCCCATCTTAGCCATTCAAATGAAGAGGCAACTATAGAAAAGAATACTGGAATTCCACATTTAAACAACATATACATTTTTCTTTCTAACAAATATACTGGAGATTTATTTTCTATTTGGAATAATTGCATTCTCCCTTGTCATAGTCATTAAGTTATTCTGAAGTTCATCAATTTTAAAAGAAAAATAAGGCCAGTTGTTTACTTAGTAGTAGAAATTGAGGTTAAGAAGACTAGTTTAAATTGTTATTTACTTTATCTAGATTTTGTTTTAGAATTTTTAAAGATAGTATCACAGTTTCCTTCTTTATATTACAGTATAATGCCTGACAATTAGTTGAAGCTAATAAAGGATTGTTGAATGAATGAATGAATGATGCAGACTGAAGATTTGAGGTGGCAAAATTATTGGATTATGAACTAATTCTCATGTTATTTTATTCAGACTGGCTTCAATTAGCAATTAAGAATAATTATATAATTAGAATATATAATTATGAATTTTTAAATAATGTATTTAAGTAACACATTATACTTAAGATTTTCTTTGACATTTTTTGCCGTCATGCACCTATTATGGTGCTGCTTCATGTCTTGTTTGAAAAATAATATGCAACATTCAAGAAAATATTCTGCATATAAAAATATATACTGGAAATGGGATGTATTACCATATGTGATTCACTTATAATCTCCAAAGAAATTACTGCACAATTTCCAGAATTGCCTTACCTTATAAAGCAACGTGTGTTTTATGAAAACAGATTAAGAATTGCAAAGCATTTCTT
>NDGN010686466.1:0-16031 GCA_002564285.1 Tympanoctomys barrerae | reverse complement strand
CTGTCTCTAGCTTTCATTCACCACCCCATTCTTCTTGAACATCCACATAGCAGCAACTGGCATTCAGCATTTTATTTGGATGTTAGTTTGGAACTGAAACATATCTCCCTGTCCTTTTTAGTCAGTGTTTGCTCAAAAGCTTTAGTATGTAGGAAACTTAAGGAATAAATCTATAAAATATACATTTTTCATTTAAGTCAGGTGCCAACCTAAGGCAGGAGGGCACTTAAAGTACGTTTCCGTTCCTGATATTGGTCCATAGGCTGTGGCAGCCTGAAATGCTGTCCACCGTGTTTTGGAAGGACATAGTCAGCGGGCCTGGTGTCAGAAGGAATGCACACGGTGGGTGACCTTCAAATGTCATTGTGCTCCGTGGACCGCTTGTAGTCTGAAACCTAACAAATGATTCTAATTACACCACACAGGGACCTTTGGCTCTTTACTTAACAAACAAAGCATGCTATTTTGGATGCCCACTCCGCTGCGTCCCGGGATGGCTGATGTCTGACTAACAACTTGACGCTTCACATAGAGGGAACTTGCCACAGCCTGGCGGCTGCTGCTCCTCCCAGCTGTATCAGCGCTACAATGAGTGTAGTTGCTCACACAACACAGGTATGTTTTTCCATCTGTGACTGTGTTTGCGAGGAAGGTAAGTATTCACAGGCCAACCTAGTCAGCGCTGATCAGGTCTTCAGGTTTTCTTAGGGGCTCCCTCATCCAAGATGCCTTCTTCTTTAAACAACTGGCTCCTTCTTACCCTTTTCCTCATTGTGTAGCAAGTGCCACTCTGCTGGGTCTGTCCTTAGACAGCGAGGCCCTTCAGGGCGCACATCACATCTATTTTATGGGGTGTTTCTACACCCAGAACAATTTATAACACACAGTAGATGTTCAGAAAAACTTTCATAAAATAAACAAAATTGGACCCTTTGTCTTACCAGAAAATATGTTAAAAGTACCTTTGCGATGAGCAGATTAGTCTTTCTAGTTCATCCAGGGCATCTGTGCTGTTTGGATCTACATATATCAGTGATTATTCTCTGTCATTGATTGATTCATCGATTAATTGTACTGGGGATTTACCTCAGGGCCTTGGGCCATGAGGCATGTGCTTCACCACTGACCCATGTTCCCTGTCCTTTTCATTATTTATCTTGAGACAAGTCTAACCAAACTGCTCAGGCTGGCCTTGAACTTGCCGCCTCTCACCTCAGCCTCCTGAGTAACAGTGATGACAGTTGTGCACCTTCAGGCCTGGTTCAGATTTTTCAGCTTTCATGATTCTAGATGCACCTCACTAGCATTGAAAGAAAAATTTCCTGACCTGTAAATCAGCAATTGATTATGATTAAATCATTATTATATTTAGAGATCATATTTCCCTCGTACTATGAGCAGTCCACCCAGGGCAGGAACAAGCAGACGTGATTGATTTGTCTATTTCCCCACTGGTGTGTGTCTCACTCATTTTGGCTTTTATATACTCAGAAGTCTAGAAATGAAAAGGACTGTAATGGTTCCCCAGCACAGACCCGCATTGCACAGCGGGGGAAATTCAGGCCTGCAGAAATGATTTGTCTCTGCCGTACCTCACGCACCCAGCCTTCCTTTACAGGCAGTCTTTTTCATTTGTTTTATTAAAGATCAGTTAACTCTAAAAGAATACCTGTGTCATAGCAAACAGGTAAATCCATCTTTCAGACACACTTCATCATTTGTCCCAATTATATCACAGGACAGCCTTAGATTACTTTTGTTTCTGAGTTTGTTACTATAACACAAGGACCATTCTTACATTGGCAGTCTGGTAGGATGTAATTTTCATAGTGTTTCATGTGTTATTATTAATGCTTACCGTTCTGCATCTGAGATGATAAGATATCTTCAGATTACATCAATTGCTTTATTCTTCGGTGTCTAGTGTTAGCTATAATTTTCTAGTTTATGTTTTTGAAATGCTTTGTGTTGTAATTTATCTTATCCTAATGGCCGTGTCAAACTGATTGGGCATAGAGTCTTTCATTCATTAGACACAGATTTTTGTGTGTGATTTTGGGAAAGCAGAAGCAGGCAGACACGATGAAACCATTTTCACTGCTTGCTGTGGGTAACGTTACTGTGACCGTCATAGTTTGTCTCCGACTCTAGGGCTTTTCTTATGGACAAGAATATCTAGATACCTGATTTCTTTTCAAACATTAGTTTAAAGTAAACTGATGTTGATTTCTTCCTTTTGTCCTCTGGAGTGATACTATTAAATACAGATTTGGAGTTAGAACTTGTTTCTTTACTTCAAATTTCATGTGGTCTGTGTAATTTTGACTAGATCTCTAAATAAACTCACTGGATTTGATACTGCAAATTTTCTTCTTTTAATCCACCCACCCAAGTTGAAGCAATTGAAAATTTTTTCTCTCTGTGGGTTCTTGTATTTTATTTGATTGTTATGCAGTTTGCAGAACTTGAGATGTGGTACATCTCTCTCCTTGTAGTTTGTATCCATTGGCATGTTCTACCTTGATAGTGGATTGTTTTCCCCAAAGGAAGGGGATTTGTCCTCTGGCTACAGGCACCGACTTGGGTGAATCTCTGTTTGCAATTTCCCTCCAGGTCTTGGGAAGGGAGCGTTTGCCTGCTTCCTCAGCAGGAAGAAAGGCCTGCTGCAAAGCTTCCTCCCAGCAGGAGCTTTCTGCCTGCTGCTGGGCCCGCTGAGGACGAGCAGCCAAAGTAGGTCAAGGAGAGCACCTCCTCCTGCCTCTGTTCCTCCCCTCACATTCATAATGGGAGCCAGGAGTATTCTTGCCAGGCCTTACAGCCTTAGTTGGATCTATTTTTATTTTTCTTTCTTGGTCCCTTAAGGAAACTGAGAGCCAGCACACAACGCTATAATGATATCAAACAGCTAAATAGATCACCCTGAGTGAATGAATCATGCATCTGCTTCCCTCCCAGAAGCCAGGTTAGCCATGGCTCGTGTTCGGCAACAAAGGCATTTTCTCAGAAAGATGCTTCAGAGGGCTCTTTGTTTCTTACATAGTAAGTTTGTTTACTCAGTCTCGTTTTGCTCTTGTCAATTTTTTTGGAAAAAATTATTTCAACACTAAGCATCCCCTTTTATATGAATTTGGGTTTTGGTTTTTGTTGGGACTGGGAATTGAAGCCAGGGCCTGGCACTTGTCAGGCAGGTGGGCCGCTGAGCCACATTCCTGGCCCATGCATTTGTTTTTGAATTCAAATGAATACCAGTAATTTTTCTTTCTTGATACACTACTCATTCAGATTTTTGAATCTAAATGTAAGGAAATGAATTATAATTATTATGTCCTTAAGTAATAGAATGACATTATAGTTAATGACTGTGAAATGAAGCAGCTTGTGATGTCTTTACGGAGTTCCCGTGTGGTGATGTACATAGCAAAAATAATTCATTTTTCATCTCCTGTCAACCTTTAATCTTCCAGTGGCTCAATTTTTAGGGTTTCCAGAGACTGGAAACAAACAGCAATATTAACTAATGTTTCTGCACTACCTGTGTCGTTTTCTGCCTGTCTAGTGCTGCTCTCTGGTGACCATTTCTTAAATTACAAGCCATCTAGTTTTGCAGTATTAGCCTGAGGGGAATAATGGAAGCAAGAGGTGTTAAGATGCATGCGACACAGTTGGTTTTGTTTATATTTGCTTTCAGCTGTCAAATAAAATTTGCAAGCCAGAGGCAATTTCATTCTAGGATATTACTGGATGGAAATATTAAACCTGACCCAGGCCCCCGGGGCCTGCATCTTTCATGCCAACTATTGGCTGTGTGGGCGTCCTGTTGGACCGAATAGAGGTGGTCAAGAAGCAAAGCCTTTCCTTCTAACTTGCTCCTATTTCTTTTAAACACATTCCCTCCCATTTTAGATGCCGGCCCCAGCATTCTCTCTCTCTCCCAGGCTGCAGTCAGAATCACCTGCTGGAGTTAATAGATGCCACTCTTCCTCTGATCTCCGTGTGCTGATAGAAAGAGATAGAGGGAGGAGGAAGCTGGCCACTTGGCTTTGATAGTCGATTCTTACTGGTAAATCCTGGAGCCACACACTTTTTTTTTTTTTTTAAATCCATCTGATAAATGGCCATGCTCTGCGGTATACACTAGGGTGAATGATAGTTGGTGTTTGGTGACTATGCTGAGAATGGAAAAAGAATGGGGCTGAAGTGACAGCTGCCTTGGACATGAGAGAGGTTCATTTGGTGGTAGCCTAGAGTGACTTCCTGGATGCCTGTGGGAGGGCGGAGGGAAAGTACGATGACCGCATCTACTCCATGTGTGACCTGCTGCTATGTCAGATCTAATTCTTCTCCTAGAAGCCCGTTCATGTGGAAGGTATTATTGTGTTTATTTAAAGATGGAGCAACAATAGGCTATAAAGAATGAATGATTTCACAAGGCTGTATAGTGTAAAGTGAAATCTAGGAGGCCTCACTTGGAGGCCCACAGTTGTCTAGATTGCCCTGAGGTTGTTGTGTAAGACAACAAGGATCAGATAGGATGAACGGTTACAGAAGAAACACTGTTGATTGACTTAGTGGTGGACTGTGCTGTAGGCTGGGTTTATTGTTTTTCTAGCATCATGTTGCTCTGATTCTAATACAGAGTGGAGGGGGGGAAAGGAAGGTGGGTAGGTGGAGAGAGAGACTGCCAGAATACTGATTCTCAGACTATCTGAACAATTCCTTAATCTCTGAGGCTGGGTATTGTAATCCCCCCTACTGATAATTTTTGTCAAAGTCCTTTTGCTTGCCTTGAACCTGTGGAATCAAGAGTATTCACACACAAGAACACACCAGCTGGGGCTATTCTTAGTCCAGTATGCAAGATTTCATAGCTATAGGAGGGCCATAAGGCCTGCTGGAAACTGCTTGCTTACTTTTTTAGTTTTTCTAAGGGAGCCAGCCTGGAGAATTCTAGAAGTACTGGCAGGGCAGAATATCCTGACCTGGGAAAATATCTCTGCACAGGGAGAGAGAGGGGAAAAGCCTGGGAGAAGAGCTTTCATTCTACAAATTCGTTTCCTTTTAAGTATGGTAATATCTGCTGATCCTTGTAAAACCTGTGTGGTGAATGCATAAATGTCTGCTATGAGATGTTTCATAGTTTCTCATCAAAATGTTTCATAATTCACAGCAGGAAATGAGGCAGATATTATTTTATTTCATCTCTTCTCTCTCACAAGTGACTCAGTGTAAAGAATGCCCATTTCAAAGACTTTAAAGTTTCGATAGCTCGGTGGTCTAAGCACTTGCCTGGTAAGGACCCGAGTTCAATCCCCAGTACCCAGTCCTGATACCCAGCTGCAAAACTGGGTGTGGTGGTACACGCCTGTAATCCCAGCCCTGGCGAGGCTGAGACAGGAGGATCACTATGAGTCTGAGCTACATAATGAGACCCTCCCTGTATCCAATAAACTGAG
Source organism: Tympanoctomys barrerae (assembly GCA_002564285.1). Taxonomy (NCBI): domain Eukaryota; kingdom Metazoa; phylum Chordata; class Mammalia; order Rodentia; family Octodontidae; genus Tympanoctomys; species Tympanoctomys barrerae. Next base: position 10,578 of record NDGN010686466.1, on the reverse strand, counting down.
TAGCACTGAATGCTTTCAGTCTGAAGCTGTATGTGGTCTTGCATCCCATGGAGTGCAACTTGAGGCGCTGCTATTTCGTTCATTCTCCTGGCACAGGATTAAAAACTGCTACAAAACTAGCACTCAGATGATCAGTTGAGGTCCCTGGAAAGTATTTTTTTTTTCAATATTCAGTCAGAAGGAACACATAAGATTAAGTGAAGTTCCAAATTTAGAACAACAGTCTTTCATTAAGACCATGAAATTTGGTTGAAAGACTTTCCAGCACTCTACGGTCTTTCTGCATTTTTGAAAACTATGATTTTTGGAAAGGAATGGAGCTCAGCACTAGCAAACAATTCTCCCTTCTTTTCCACAGCTTAAAGCATATTCATGTACCTTATCTCAGCTGATCATCCCAACTTCTCTGAGGAAAAACAGAAAAGGTAGTAAAGTGATTCACTGAACTGCAGGACTGTTTGGTGACAGAACCGAGGCCTCCCCTGGGGTCCTGCACATGCTGTCTCATCCCCTCTACCCATCCATGCCAGCCCCACGGACTCCACCCCGTGACTTCTCACATGCCTGCTCATGAGACCATGTCCTCTCAGAGCCATCCTTGACACAGGTGTCCAGCCTCAGCTCCGTCCCTGTGGCACCATGCTTGCTGTCTACACAGAGATTTGCTGCCACGTTCCGAATCTGTGGAAAGAAGAGAGGATGCTGAGCATGTGGCTAAGCAGTTGTGTTGGCCTCACTGGGCAGTCTTAGTATAATTGGGTGATAAACTAGTGTGGTTTTGATTATATAACTAGAATGATGGCTGGAATTTGTATGCAATGTGTGGAAGAAAAATAGAAAATGTGAAGCAGCATGAAATTGTCTAACACCAGAACTGCATTGGGGTGAAGTTCACACAACGTGGGGAGGAGCACAGTTCATTCCTTCTGCAAAATGGGAGCATTCTCTTTACCAGGTGGTGCTTAGCTTGAGATTTTCCATCCTGCTTTGTGTTCCTTCTACTGTTACTGTCCTAGTGTGGAGGGGTCCAATCCGAGGCAGGTGATGCAGGTCAGGTGTGTGTGTGGGGGCAGGAGAGTGAGTCATGATGGTTGGGATCTATGTTTGTTTTTATAGTTTAGCTCACTTAGCATGCACTGAGTGAAGAGGAATTGTCTTTGGTTCTATAAAAAATGTATAGGACAGTTAATGTGTATGAGTAACAAAACATACTTCTAAAAATTTCCATTAAAACATATGTGTGGAGGGGCCAGGGAGATAGCTCAGTAGCATAAGCACCTGCCTGGCAAGCTCAAGGTCCTGAGTTCGATCCCTAAAACAACAACAACAAAAAAACCAAAAATAAACCTGTGCTTGGGCAGAGGGCTGGACATATTTGCTAGAGGATTAGCAAAAGAAGAAAGACAATTATTGTTGAAATATTTACTGAATGAAGAGTCCTTGCCTAAAGCCTGAACGTGGAAAAGTTGCAGAGTAAAAGAAAAGGGCAATTCTTTCTCTTAGGTTATCCCTGAAGGGAAAGGAGTGGACAAAGAAAAGTACAAAGGGAAGCGATAGCAACCGAAGCAGAGCCTGGATAGACAGGTCATCTGTCCCATATTGCTGCCTGCAGAGTTCGCCACACCAGATGTGGCCATCCCAGTCATAGCCTGTAATACAGTTAAATATTATTTATAATTTGCTACTTAGGTGTATATGCTAGATAAACTCTGTCCTCTCAGTTCTTTTCATGTTTTCACGAGACCCTGAATTATGATCATCTCTTCATGTATGTTTAAGAATGGAAGCAATAATAAGGCGGGCAGAACTGATTGTTTTACTGAAGCTCCCATTGCCTAGAATGAGTGGTTAAGGCGGGGGGGGGTCTCTTCACTACAGAACACTTATTTTTGGGGCCATGAAACAGAGAAAGCTTTTGTGTGCAGTGTTGGCTATCATGAAAATAATAAATGATGTTGGGTGGGGATGGTGTGGTGGAGGCAGCTATTTCATGTTTCATTTGTCCTTGGAGTAGAGATTATAATGTATTTGAGGATCACTGTGGTGGTACCAGTTTCAGGAAATTTGGCAACAGGTTGGGTTCAGCTTCCACTACAGGACTTCTAGTTCCAAGGTCACTGTCCTATGTCGAAGAATGTGAAACAATGTTGTTTGTAGGGCAACAATTCTTGGTCTGATTTGGTCTACAGACTTCTCTGAGATCTAAGGAACGCTATGAACATTTTTGCAAAAATAAGCAAACACAAAACCGTAGGTGGATACATACAAGAACTTTTGTTTTCATGATTCCTGAGCCCATCAACTTCAGATCTGAATCCCAAGTTAGGGGAAAATATTGCCTCTTAGTGCTTATCAACAGATTGTTTCTCTGTTCTTATTATAATGGGAAATCATGAAAGATAAAGAATGAATTTAGGAGGTCACCAGAACACATCTAATTCACTCCCAACTTATTTTACCTTTTTTCCATTTTCCCTAAAACAAGTACCAGGGAGGACATTTCCTTTGCAATTTTGGAAGACAGACTGAAACTATTATTTGTGTGGGACTGGGGGTGTAACTCAGTGATAGCATGCTTGCTTATTGTGTGCAAGGTCCTGGCTTGAACCCCTGGCACTGCCCAAACCAACCAAAGAACCTATTGTAAGACCAACTTCTTAATGTGCGATGACATCTCCCTATAGCAGCACCATGGTATGAAGGTTAGCTTTTGCTGTTACTGTCTTCAGGCCGGGCCACTCTGTATTGGTGCTGGTTTTTTTCTTATCTGAACCCCATGTGATGTTTTCCTGAAGCAGTCTGTGACCTTAAAACCACCCGACGGAACTCCAGGCAGCTTTTTTTCCATTCCTGGGCCACCTTCCTGACAGGCACACTCAGAGAGCCAGTGATTAGTTTACATGTCTACGGCATCTTCAAGGCACTGTTATTCCTCCTTCTTGAGTCCAGGAGCTCTGAACTATACTTGCAGGGCTTGCTAGGGGGCAGCTGCTTGTAGGTTCATGAGTGCTTGGCTACTGTGGGAGAAGTTTGTCCTTGTACGCGAGCCTTGGTGAGTACCCTTCGGAGACACTTAACTCTTGGAAAAGAACTCACACAAGCTAGAGACAACGAGCTGCAAATCTGTCAAATGTGCTTATGGGTACACACCATCCTCCTGGAGATCCTCATCTTTTGAAATATTCTGGGCTCAAAAGGGCGCTGGCAGGGATGGAGGATACCATTTTCTAAGCTCTCGAATTTTCTAAATTCACACTCAAATGACATCTGTGTAGACAATGAGATAAACTGCTTTGGGAAGCCAAATTTCAAGTTTCAAAGGCATAATTGCCTACATCTGTGTAAATTCCAGCAGGAAGTTTTTCCAGAGAGGAAATGCTGAGAGTTCAGTACAGGATAAGGTAGGCAGCTGGGGACAAGAGTAATAACCGGCCACTGTCACTCTCTTCTCTCCCTCTTATCTTTCTGTCACCATCTCTTCAGCACATATTCATAGCCTCTTGGTTTTCACCTAAGACCAGCTCCATCAAGAGACACAGGTGAATAAAATTCCAGTGGAACTGAGAACGTGCATTGTTCATTTGCTTAAATAAGTTTTCATAAAATATTTTCCAATTTATAGCACACAACATGGACTTATGGCCCATGGCTGAAGGTAAAGTGTTTACACACATATATGGGCCCCATATCCAGGACATGGACTACTGAATAAGTCTATGACAGAAAAAGTAATTTTCAGTCTCATCTCTTTGATGTCCTGCTTCAGGGATAGACATCATTAAAACTGTGTAGAAGAATCCTGAGGAAAGCTGAAGAGGATTAGAAAGTGAGGTAGGATTTGACCACAGGACTGAGTTGGAGAGGAAGAAAATGAGTGAAAAGGGAATCACTATGTGTGACAAAATTATAGAGATAAGCTTCTCCTGGGTATGGATTAGGACAAGGTCTGGCAGGGAATAAAGGCTTTCTTCAGGGATTCAAGAGGCATCAGGCTCAGTTTTGACATTGTTTTACATCCCCAACAAGGTGGCTTTTATTTTACAAAATTTAATGGAAAGGGAGTGAGAAGCAAAATCAGTGTGGCTGGTAGACGTGGCCTAGATCATTCAGTTGACTGAAATGAGAGATGCCCTGGCCTTGACAAATGAGAGTGCATGGTTAGCTAATTTCCTCTGATGGCCCCAGGTCTTTAAAGTGAAGTAGTGAGTTCATTATTCATATGAGAAATATTTGTAAAGTCCCAGCTATGTCAAGACATTGTGTTGGATGCTGGATTTAGGATGGGGAGTTAGAAAGAATAGATGTCCTCCTTTGAGCAGTTGCTGGTCCAGTCAGGACCTTTCAGAGAGTAGACATTTTCAATATTTCTGGCTGTCAGGTTTTAATGTGGCAAAGTGAATCATAGTGTTGCTCTTCATAAGGTGTGGATGATTTTAGAAGGTTATATATTCTGTGAGCTTGGAAAACACTGATGCAGGATGGAGAGAGCTGCCTGGAGACCTAGCAGGTGTGGGTTCCACTCACCAGGTACAAATGAGCTTCCCTGTGCCTTAGCCGTAGACCGCTCTTCAAAGCCCAGTTTGTCCATTTTTAATTCCAAATTCAAAGGAAAAGAATTCTGAGAAGTATGAGTACAAATTTAATGACAAAGAACCTAAGTCCAAACCCTGTCTGATAGCTTAGGGAGTTCTGACCTCAAGATAAAAGGGGTCAGGGATGTAACTTGATGTAAAGCACTCCAGGGCTGAACCACGAAGCAAAGCAAAGTGAAATGAGAGACAAAACAACACAAAACAAGGAAGGAAGAAAAAAAGACAGAAAGATGGTAAGATGGGAAGAAAGAAAGAAAAAAGAAAGAAAGAAAAAAGAGTTAAAGAGTGTGGTTTAAAGGACTGTTTTCTAGGAGTTCCAGCCTGGCTGGAAAGGTAACATTCACGGGGCAGCTTGTACTGAGATTAACTGCCAAGTGAAAACTGAAGATAGAAAGATGAACTCAGACAGGACAGCTTGGGGCACTTAGCAGAACTGATGACATTGGAGGGACTCTGGAGGACAAACTGAATCAATCTGGAGAGTGAGGTAAAGGAAGAGTGCTCTAGCTGTAGGTTTCAGAAATGAACACAAGTACTGAAGTTTGACAGTGCAAAGAACTTTCTGTACTGTTTCATGGATTGAATTCAGGGCCTTGTGCCTGCTGAGCCTGTGCTGTACCCTGGGCTACATCTCAGACTTTATTGTTTGTTTAAAATATTTAAAAATATATAACTAGGTGATCAATTTAGATGATCTCAATTTTGCTGGCAAAATCCAAAGCCTCTTAATCTGTAGGCAGTTGTAAAGCTTCTCTCCACCAATCCTGGTTGGAGTATCGATCTTGGTGACATCGGGGACCACAGAGCTTCTGCAGAGCCTGTATGATCCAGTGCCCGTTTCCTTGATGGCCATGAGGACATGAGTGTGCTTCTCTTTTTTCTTCTTCATGGCCGATCAGGAACTTGGTGATGGCAGTGTCCAAGCTTGGTTCTCCCACTGTTCTGTAGATATTTGGCTGCCTCGGGAGCCACCGTGTCTTGAACTGCTGAGATGTGAATAACTCGTAGATCCTTTTCTTCCTTTCTTTGTGGCTGTGGTGTCTTTCAGCAATACCTTCTTGGCCTTTAAGGGCTTTGCTTTTACTTGGCTCGGGAGGGACAGAACCTTCCTTTTTCACTTTCAGTGCTGTCTTCATGAAAACAGTGAGGAATGTTTTAGGGAATGCAAAACTGTTTGATATGGTTCAGTGTAAAATTTGTAAAATGAGGACAATTGTGCCTCAGAGGTGTGGAGAACTGATGTGGCGCAATGGGAGTACAGTGCCTAGGATAGTGTAGGCGGCCAGGAAAGTCAGCTACTATTTGTTTGATTTTAGCTGAATCACTTACAATGGTAAGTATCTGGAGTAATATCTCAGACAGATAACATTGTATTATCCTTTGAGATGTCCTACAGGCATTTTAAATACAAAGACACCTCACTGGACTAGGACTTGGTCTGTCACTCAGTCTGTGTTACTAGTCAATCTTGATAGCATCCCTCCTAGTCCTCCAAGATCTCCAGGTAAGAGCTTCACTGTTACACTTGCCTTCCTTTCTTTACTCCTAATCTATTCATGCTCTTGGTAGATTCTGGCCCTAGATACTGACTACCTCACTCTCTTCCTCTTCTTTCCTGTTTCTCAGATTCACAGTAGTTTGACATTTATCATGGTTGTCAAGAATCACTTGATCATGTATGTGAGGGCTTAGTTCTTGGAGATCTATTCTCTTCCATTGGTTTGTATGTCTGTCCTTACGTGTGTTCCACTTTTCTTGATTACCATAGTTTTGGCTAAGTTTTGAAATTAGGAAATGTGAATTCTCCAAATGTGTTCTTTGTTTAAGGATTATCTTCCACATTCAGGGTTCCTTGAAGTTCCATATGAATTTTAGGATGAGTTTATTATTATTTTTTTTTTAAAAGTTCCATGAGATTTTGATAGGAATTACATTGAATCTGTAAATCATTATGGGTAGTAGGATTTAATAATAAGTGTTTCAACTCATAAAAATTAGTTGGGTTGAATGGAATTTTTCTTTGTGTTTTCTGAGAAATCTCTATACTGATTTTCATGGTGGTTTACTAGTTTATGTTTCCACCAGCCATGGAGGGTTCCTTTTTGACTGTCCCCACTCCAGCATTTTTTAGTACTGATTTCTTGACGGTAGCCCTTTTTTTAGGAGTCAGACAAAATCTCAGGGTTTTTAATTTGCATTTCTTTTGTGTGTGTGCTTTTTTTTTTTTTTTTTAATGTATTTAGCACAGGGTCTACAGGGTCTCATTATACAGATCAGACTTGTAGTGATCCTTTCTGTTTTTCAGCCTCCCAAGAGCTGGGATTAAAGGCAGGCACCACCATGCCCAGTCTCAATCTCTGTCTCAATGTGCCCCTGGGGTGGGAAAGGCATGGCAGGCCAGGGGTGCGTTTGCCTAAGCTTTTTCATCTGCTGAACTGTCTGGCTGGCTTGTGTGCTTATTTTTTCCTTGGGAGTCAGCAGTTTGGTGTGTGGGCTGGGGTAGAAGTGTTGAGTGGTCTCCAGAGATTAAAGAGCTGCTACATCCTACATCCTGCAGATTTTTTTCCTTACTACTTTACTGCTTGCCTGTGCCAGTTAGCCATACCAATGGGGTCAGCCTTGGTGGGTGAAGGCCTGGGGAATTTCTAAGTTTTTGCATTACTCATATTCTCTTAACCAACAATGCTTATTATCCTTCTATTTATTATTATTATTTTTTAATGCTAGGCCAGTTCGCTACTGCTGACCTACATCCCAGCCATTTTTAATTTTTTTAAAAAATTAAACAAGATCTCTCTAAGTTGCTCAGGCTGGCTTTGAACTTACCTCAGCCTCCAGAGCAGCTGGGATCACAAGCTTATGACAGTGTTCCTGTCAGTTACTGCTCTTTGTAATTGCTGCTTCTGTGCTCTTTTGAGACTTTTAACCCTTTAGTACCTATTTTTTTTTAATGTCAGGATTTCCTTCTTCAAATTGCTAGCATTATTTCTATCTTTGGTTTTGACTCTGCAGAGAAGTAGTCATTGAAATCCTGGACTTACGTGAGACCACTCATGCATGGAATATGGAGCAAGATGAGACATCTGGTGAGTAAATTCTGGAGAAGGTCTTCCTATAGCAGTGGGCAAAGCAAAGGTAGCTAGAGAAAGAAACCAAGGAGGATGGGGAGAAGTTCAAGAGGTGGGCAGAAGGGTTAATAGCTTCAAATTTCAGAGTGGTCAAGTAGAAGGAAAACTGGGAGGAAGTGGTTGGATTTCGCAGCAAGGAGGTCACCAGTGACCATTCAGAGTTTCTAAGGTGAGGTAAATAAAGACAGAAGACAGATTGTCAAGTAGACTGAGGAAAACTGGGATGTTAAAATTGGTCAATAAACAGAAGCTTCTTTTCCAAGAAGCTTGATAATGATGGGGTACGTATATACAAGGGAAAACCAAAATTAAAAATAAGACATTTTGGGGATGTAAGGACTTGAGAGTAGAATTATATATAAGTTCTGATATAATTTCTTTGAGACTCAGTTAAGAATTATGAAGTTCTTTTAGAAATTAAAAACAGTATGTAACCATAGTGACAAGCATACTAGATGTGTGCTGCAGTGGGCTGCTTGTGTCACTGAAAGCTCCAAGAGGAGGGCCATTTCTGCTATATAAATACAAAACACTAAAATGTTCTATTGTCTTTACAGGAGTTTTCACTGTTTAAGGTTTTGTCTTATGGCCACCACAGCATTTTTGTTCAAATAGACCCACTTCATCACTAATTGCTGCATGCTAGTGGTGCCCATTGACTGCTGGCAGAGACTGACTACCATCATCCCTTGAAATTATACCCACAGAAACTTTCTTCCTATTGTGTGCACACTTTCCTCTTCTGAACTTACCATAAATGTAATTGCTTTGGCATTTTTCTCTTGTCCTGGGACTTACTAGAACTAGTTATTTCAGAAGGCTGTCTTCCATTATGGAAGAGAAAGATGAGCCTTTGGAATAAATATCACTGGAGGGCCTTCATTATATATGTTCTGCTCCCAATAGTTTTTTTCTAAGACACTCAGAGTTAAGTATTGTATTATTTGTAAAACATGTCTTGCATCAAATTAGGTACTTTAAGTTAAGGGTCGTTTACCAAAACAATATGATTTTCATAAACAGATACAGAAGAAAACTTGTATAAATGCATGGCTTCTCTTGGGGTTTAAAATAAATATCTCTTTTCTGACAAAAGGAAAGAAATTAGAAAAGTCTCTTTAGCTTGCTTCATTCTCAAGTGAAGCTTTTCAGAATCATCATTTTGCTTTCTAATGCTATCCATTCATTCACATTTGGATTGGAGTGTCTCAAGTATTTCCACTTGTTTCTGGGACAAAATATCCAACACCCCAAATTAAGAAAGGAAAGTTTTATTTAGCTCACAGTTAGTGGAAGTTTCATTGCATACTCAGCTGGCCACAAGACAGACTGGCACATGGCAGAGGGCAGCAGTTCATGGTGGTGGAAAACAGCAAAGAGCAAAGGGAAGGACAGCAGCTATGGCATCTAGCAAGTCTCTCTCCCTTCCTTCCATGCTGACTGCAGACTAGAATTCCTCAGAGGAAGTGGCATAAAGAATCCTTCAACTCCCTTTTGCATCTTTTTTTTTGTGCTGAGGCACTTTAGGGAAGGCCCTCCACACCCTATGGAGGGGCCTCCATGCCCTCGGGAAGGCCCTCCACACCCTAGGGCATGGAGGCACTGAGCCAATCCAGCCAAGCTTCCAACTTCTCAAGTTGACACAGTGTATAAACCACCACAAGCCACCCCTTGTGAACTTCATTTGATCTTAGTCAAACGGCCAAGAAGCTATTACCCTTTGTCAATTTGGTAACTAGACATACTTCTTTAAGATACAAAGACATGCTTATTATTATGTTTATTACAGTCCTTAAAAACCATAATATTTTGCTCTTGGCCCACCAAAGGCTCATGCATATCCTTTATGCAAAAGACACTTAGTCTATCTGCAAGAGTTGCCAGAGTCCTAAAAGTTTCAGCATTGCCACAAAGTACAAGTGCCAAGCCTCCTCCAAGACCTAAGGTAAACTCTTAGCTATGAGCCCCTGTACAAATGAAAAATGAAACACTTCCAACATTCAAAGGCACAAGATAAACATTACTATTCAAAAAGGTATATAAGGCATGATACAAACCATTGGGACCAAAAAAAGTCCTAAATCCAGAAAGGCAAACATTAACTCCTCTAGTTCCATGTGGAACATCTGAAGCAATCTGTAACAAGTTGTGAGCTCCAAAAGCCTTTCATGGCTCCACCCCTATGGCACTTCTGCTAGTAGCTCCCATGCCTTCTCTCTCAGGCCTGCTTTGCTCCTTTTTTGCAGCTTTCCTTAGACAATCCACATTCCTGGCTTTTCCACACTTCTGGGGTTTTCACTGAATAGTCTTTTTACTCTTCCTTACCAGAGACACACTGCCTGGCCTCCAAGACCTTCTGAAATCTAGGTGGAAGCCTTCTTACTCTCAGAACTACTGAATTCTGCATGCATCGAAAGCCAATGCCATGTAGATAATGCCAAGGTGTGCTGCCACCTGGAGCAGTAGTCAGGCTTTCTTCTCTCTTGGCTGAGAGACAGCTCTTCAGAAGGAGCCACATAGTACTGGGCAAGAACATGCTCTTTTAATTAATGCGCTGACACTTAATATTCTTGTCATTTTTCTCCTGGACTGCTATTTTATGAACATATATACTTTTCTCAATAGTTGGACTCATATGTACATTCCCAGTAAATCTAAGATTTGTTCCAATTGTAGCAAAATCACGAGTAGCCACATCCAATGTTATCTTCAAAGCCAAGGGCAATAGCCACAGGTTTTGAAAAAAAAATGCTTTTGGTCCTTGAAAAATTATTCACATAATGTGGAGAGCTGCTTGCTGCCATGCCCTAAAGATGGCGCCGGCTTCCGCCTTCCACCCCCCGGGGGTGAGTGCTCTC
>NDGN010686066.1:0-10160 GCA_002564285.1 Tympanoctomys barrerae | reverse complement strand
GAAGAAGAAGAAGAAGAAGAAGAAGAAGAAGAAGAAGAAGAAGAAGAAGAAGAAGAATCATAATATACCAAAACCTATGGGACATAATGTAAATAGTTCTGAAAGCAAAGTTTATAGCTATAAATGCACACATCAAATAGAATGATTTCAAATAAAAAACTTTAATGATTCATCTCAAGGTCCTAGAACAGCAAGAAAATAAAAATCTGAAACTAGTAAAAAGAAAGAAATCATAAAGATCAGAGAAAAATTAATAGAATTGAGACTAAAAAGCAACACAGGAATAAAGGAATGAAAGAGTTGGTTCTACAGAAAGATGGGAAAGGGACCTGGGGATGGAGAGAAAAAGTAGGAAAGTGGAAGGGGAAGCAAAATGGACTAAAATGAAGTATGTATCTGGGCCAGTCTCCACAGTGAATGCATTTACTGCGTATCACAAATACACACTAACAAAACTGGAGGAGAAAAGAAAATCCAGAATGTCACATTACAAGGCAAAAGCACCTGTTTCAACAATAGTGACAGAATCATCTTTAGTGAGAACATAGTTTGCCTTTGATTTGAGTATGCATCATCAGGCATTTAGATGGGTCATTTATAAATGAAATGACAATTCATTTGATGCAAGTTTCTAGAAGAAGATGGCATAACATTATTTTTAAAAATAGGTGTAATTACACTGCCTTAGAATAAGAGGCAGAACAGAAAGTGGGTGTGAAGGAGGAGAAGGGGGAAAAGGATGAAAAATCTCTTAAAGGAATTTAACATTTAGTCCATACAATGAAGCACAGAAACAGAGGAGAGGGAGGAAGAGGAGGAGAAGGAGAAAGAGAAAAGAAAAATATCTTACAATAATTCAATATTTAATTCACACAACGAGGTAACGGTAGAAGCAAGCAATGGTAAGAAGCAAAGAAAAATAGTAGGATTAGAGTACCATTTCAGTTTTACTTGTTAACATATGATATTATAAAATGTAGCAGTAACACTTTCAACAAATTAGTGTTATTAAAATTCTCATTTAGATAGCTCAGCAGTGTAAGTGCCTGCCTGGCAAGTGCAGGGTCCCGTGTTCAAGCCCCAGTACCACATGCCACCCCGAAACCCTGGAACCCTGAGTAAGCTGTGCCACTGAGAAACCTGGTGTGGTAACACATGAGTTTAACTTCAGTGCTGGGAAGGCTGCGACAGGAGGATCACTGTGAGTCTGAACTGTGTAGCGAGACTGTGCATCAAGAAAAATGTAAAATAATATTCTCATTTAACTGAAGACACTGAATCATTTTATCATAAATTCAGCTGCACCTTAGAGTGGAGAAAACGTCATTCCAGTACCAACCACTTGTTCTTTTGAATTGATTCATGCATCTTACATGAAAGTCAAGCATTTCTGTGGGGCAATACACGAGGACAAGGCAGGGAGAGCTTTGGCCATCCATTGCAATGAATACAGCGTTACCCCATGTGAGTGATCGTCGAGAATCTTACTTTACACAACCATACAACAGAGATTATAACACAGTTTTCTGTTGAGGGGATTAAATAAAATAAAATCTGGACACCTAGCACAATGCCTAACACAATAGGATCTCTGGTCACTGCATTAGCTAAAAAAATAAACCCTGCTGTTTATTATTTTTGTCTGGTAGAAAACACAATTCAAACCTAGGAATGTAGCTAACTTACTTGATTTGGCTGGGAGAAGTATTCTTCAGCTTTTAATGACATTTAACTTTATCTGTATCAAATGCAATATATTAAGTGCTAACTATTTAAACACCTTTGTGCTGAGTAAACCCATGGGTGTTTTCTCTGACAATGCTAAAGTCTTTGGGCACCGACGCTGTTTTGTCAGTGGATGAAAAGCTTTGTTCCTGGACTTAGGCATCTGGGAATGTAAGCAATAAAGAGAGGAGAGCAAAAATAAACAGATGCTAAAAAGGCAAATAAAGATCAGGTGTATGGCAAGCCAATAGCATGTCTTAGTTCCCTTCCTAAATAAAATAGATTCCACCTATACAGGTGTGTTTTGGAGTATTGCTCTTTTTCTTATAAAGCTATGAGCATTAAGTATTCAAAATGAATCAAGAGAATATCTGGTTTTCTTATTAAGTAGTTATTATGAAAAATTTTGATTTCTCCCCATTGATTCTTCTGCCCCAAGAAATCAAAAGAAAAACAATCTACACTGTTAGTATTTATCTGAGATATATTTTACTTGTATTAATTCAGCTTCAGTAAAATAAATTGGCCATCAGAGGGTTAAAATCATACAAGGATACTGTTGATCTCTGAATATATTTCTGTCACTCAAGGAAAAAGTAAACGTTCTCATGGAGACTGACAGTTTTGCTGTGTGGAGCTGTTTTCACTCTAAATCTGATTTTCTCCAGGACAGCATAAGGGTGTCTGATTTCTTACTGTAGCAGAACATGTAATGCTAGACAGTTTATTGACAATTTTGTAGTTTCTCATTCCCACTCTAAGAGAAACTAAACTCATAATACCAGTTGTGTTCATTGGCTCAAGGCTCCCTGTAATGTTAAAAAGTTCTCTTTTTATTCATGTAATATAAATAAAAATTAGAGTAACCATATTCATCATGAAAGTGGTATTAAGATACTGTCATATATTTTTCTTTTGAATTTTTCTAATGTTATGTGTAGCAAGCCAAATGATCCCTTTTCAAAGAAGGCTTTTTAGACTTAGTAAATTTTTAACAAACTGGCAAACAAGAGCCACGGAAAACATGACTATATCAAAAGAGACAATTATCGAGGGAATAAAAGAAATTTACAATACCGTGTATCTTCTGAGTCGCAGTTTGACTGTTCCAGCTGCGTATCGCTCTTGGAAGCGCGTACATACCTACTCTTACTTTCTGCCCCACCTCACGTGCCATTTGCTTCATCACAAACCAGGACCACAGGCCAGCTCAGGTGAAACCAATCAAGTGGCAGAGACCACACTCCTCTTTTGTGACCCAGAAGCAGCAACCCCGTATTGCAGAAAGATCCCCTTCTGGATGATGTGACTCTGTGCTCTGCTGCGCACCCTGAATCCTCAGAGTCCTCCCACCCAGTGCTATGTCCTCCTGGATTAGGCACATACTGCTGCGTGGAGGAAAGAGCAGAACGCAGAATTACATTCTTTACTTGATATTCTCTATTTCATAAAATTCAGATTCTTTGTGATTGTGAAACTTTGATGGCTATATTTAAAATTAGGTTTTGAGTTAGAGTTATCATTTAGCATTATGAGACCCTTATCTAATCCTATTCAGACTGCTAAGTGTTAGAAGGCTGAACTAACCCTGGAGGCCTCTTTCCAGGAGGACTGGGGCTTTGTGCGTGGCAGACTAGGTTGTCTTTCTCTAGACCCCTGGGTCTGTGTTATTGCCTTTAACATTTTCTTTCAAAATTAAGAATTTTTTGTGTTGCATATTTATTTTATACAAACATCATTTGTGTAGCACTTTAATTCATATACAGATACTTTTGGGACCATTTCTCAACAAATTTTAAAATGTCTAAAAGATTTTAGCTTCTGTGAGTCCTATTTCTGTAACATGAAAGATATCATATCTGTTTTCTGACTTGTGTCTGGGCCTATGAATAAAACTATGTTTGACTCTGTGCTCTAATTAATGGAGTGCATTTTCCTGCCAGGTCTCTGTTGGCAGCCTAGGATGGATCAAAGCCAAAATGCTAAACACACACACACATACACACACACACACACACACAGCAACAAAGAGACAGAGATAGAGAAAGAGAGAGACAGAAGAGACATCATCAAATAGTGCTTAAAATGGCCATTCTGATAACAGCTTCATTACAAATGGTAATTTCTTCCATCCTCCTCTCCAAAGGTTCTACTTTGAATTATACTTAGACATAATGTGCATGGACTCTCCTTACTCAGTTACTTTTTTTAATAATAATTTTGGATTCTGGGTTAATTTGAAACCTTTGTTATTCAGCTGCATAAATGCTGGTAAAGGGTGTAGTTTCTACAATGAGCAGTATTAGTTCATAGCGCAGAGGCTCATAGCTACATGACTAGGGCTGAACCTCTATAAATCTGAGCTTTCTTATCTAGAAAAATCAGAAACTTTAGTACGTACCTCATGGTGCTATTGTGTAGATTAAATGGGACTGAGCATACACTTTAAAATGGTAGTTGGCTTTATTGCTATTATTAGAATGAAAATGTTAAGATTAGCTCCATGATGAGGACAAGGGGGTAGTTGTGTACTTTTTCTAACCTGGTAAAACTGATCATCAGCCCCATCTGACTTGGAGCTCCCAGGATCTCTGAAATATTTACAACAGCGAGGGAAATTCTACCCAGGATGTACAGTGGACAGGAGCACAGCTTGCTATCTCTTTGACAGGCACCATAGTCTGGATGTTTTAGTATGTTTATTCCTAAGTTGGAAAAAGTACATGTCTTGTCAAAGAACATAAAGTTTTGTATCTTATAAAGTGAAACCCGTCATACATAAGAAGTATGAGCAATATCACACCTAAATTCAGGAATTTAGTGGAACATTATTTTGACTTAGAATAAAAGATAAGATATATTCTTGGGGAACGATGTCTTAGGCAAGCAGATACATAAGCAACTACAGATATGAATGTCTCAAGACACTGAATTAAGGTGCTGCGAATGGCAAAGAAGGTAGCTTGCAAGAGTTCAAAATAGTCTTGAGCATAAAAGTTTGAAATGGAAACAATATATCAATAGGGAAAATAATAAAATACACGTGGAGACTTCTGACACAATACTGTAGTGATTGGACCATCCTAGAGCTTCTCCAACATGGTCATGTGGAACTGCAGGTTCATGAAATTGTTTTTGAAAGCAAAGATCTCAGATTTAGACTTTCTTATTTTTCTTACCAGTATGTAAAACTTTTTTGTCTCTGGAAAGTCAATTTTAGGTTTATGGAATATCAAAAATTCTATAGGACTTGCTTATAAAGTGAAAAATACTCTGTTTTAAAATAACAATAGAGCAAAAAGAGAAGAACCTGATTATGACATTTAAAACTTGACACATAATGATCGTACCTAGGTATGGGGTTCTATGTGATGTTTTCATACATTACATGTTGCATAATGCTTAGGTTAGGCTGAGAAAGAAATGTCTAAGCGTATAGGATGAGCACATACTGAAACATTATTTCTAATGAGAACATTTGAAATCCTGTCTTTCAGTTTTTCAAAAATATGCATTGCCATAGTCTGTCATTGCCCTATCATGCAGCAGCACAACAGAATGAATTTCTCTGAGCTTTAATTTGGTTCCCATTGACCAGACCTCTACCCAGTTCATCCCCAGCCCCTGGGAACCACCTTTACTCTCAGCTTGTATGCGATGAAATGGTTTGAATTCTATGTTTGTTAGATCATACAAAATTTGTTTTTATGAGCCTTGTTCATTTCATTCAACATAACATCTTCTGTTTCTCTACATGTTGCCACAAAATGATGGCATTTTATGTTCTCTTGGCTGGTTAGTATTCCACTGTGTTTATATACCATATTTCCTTTATCCTTGGTGAACACTTAGATTTTATTTTGTAGTCATTTTGAATAGTGTTGGAACAAACATTCACATATAGGTGTCACTGAGTATACTGATTTCCTTCATGTATATACAGAAGAGTAAAACTACTGGATCATGTGGGAGTTTAAGTTTTCTTTTTCTTTTTTACTTGTGGTATTGGAGTGGAACTTGGGGTTCTCGTGCAAGCTGTGCAAGTGCTTTACCACTGAACTGCATTCCTAGTGCTTGAATTTGTTGAGGAAATAATACCATTTTCTGTAATGGCTAAACTAACCTACATTAAAAAAGAACAACAATATTGTAAAAGGCTCTCCGTAGTTGATAGACTCACATAATACTGATCTCTTGTCTTTTTGAGAGTATCTATTCTTAATGGAGTGAGGTTATAGCTCATCATAATTTTGAGTTGTATTTCTCTGACAGTGATGCTGAACATTTTCCCATATACCTATCATTTGCATGTTTTTAAGAAATATCTATTATATCTACTTAGATCCATTGCTCTTTTAAAAATCAGATTACTTGGATTTTTACTATTGGGTTGTTTGATTTTATTATATATTCTGGATTAATCCTTTATAAGGTGTAGAGCTTTAAAATTTTTTCTCCTACTCATAGTTTGCCTTTTTATTCTCTTGACTTTTTGTTTTTTGGCTGTGTAAATGTTATCTTGATGCAATTCCATTTAGCTGTCATTCTTTATTTATTTTGTTTCCTGTGTTTGGGCAAATCTTCGCCAGTCCAATGTCCTGAAGAATTACTTCTATGTTCTCTTCTAGTATATTCAAAGTTTTAGGTCCTACCTTTAACTGCTTAATGCATTTGAGCTCAGTTTTTATGTGGTGAGGGATTAGGGCTCAGCTTTATTTCTCTGCCTTTGAACACCTAGTGTTCCTAATACTGGTTCGTGAAAAGATGGTCCTTTCCCTATGTGTGTTCTGAGCACCTGTGCCAACATTCAATTAGCTGAACTTGTACTGTTACTTCTTTTTCCCCATGTTTATACCCCACTAGATAACGTTATAGGATATTGTGAGTCAGAGAGTATAATGCTTCTCATTTTGTGCTGTTTCCCCAATTTTCAAGATTGCTTTGGCAGTTGGGAGTTCTTTGTGTATGTAATTATATATGACTTTAGGATCCTCTTTTTCTACTGTGAAGAATGGTGTTAGTATTTTTTTTTTTACAAGGATTGCATTGCATGTCTGGGTTACTTCTGGTGGTAGGAAAATTTTAACAATATCTATTCTTCCAATTCATTAACATGAGATATATTTTCTTTTTTTGTGTGTCCTCTTTAATTTCTATGATTAATATAGATAGATAGTTTAGCCTAGAGATCTTTCACTTTCATGGTTAACTTTATTCCCAGATATTTTGTTGTTTTTATAACTGTTATAAGTGGTATTAGTTTCTTGATTTGTTTTCAGGTAATTTACCATTGTCTACAGACATGTGACTGATTTCTTTATTTTGATTTTTGTATCCTGAAAATTTGTTGAATTAAGCTGTTAATCTAATAGTTTTTTGTGGCATCTTTGAGGATTTCTACACATAAATATGATATCATGTGCCAAAAAAGACAACTTGGCTTCTTTGTTTTCAGTTCAGATGTCATCTATTTCTCTCTCTTACCTGATTGCACTGGTAAGGACTCCTAGTACTGTGTGGAATGAAAGCAGTATAAGCAGAAATCCTTCTATGCATTGTTTCAGATCTTAGAAAGACAGCCTTCAGATTTTCCCCATTCAGTTTGATATTAGCTGTAGGCTTTTTAAAATAAGACCCATTTTTTTTGTCCATGTATACTTCTTCTATACTTAATTTGTACAGAGCTTTACCATGAAAAAGTTACTAAATTTTACCAAATGTTTTCTCAAACTCATTAAAATTGTCATATGTTTTCTGCCCTTTATTCTGTTAGTGTAACATTCTTTGACTTGCATATATAGTGCCGTCCTTGAAACTTTGGTATGGTTTCTACCAAATTGTGCTTTCTAATATGTTGGTGAGAATTTTTGTATCATCTGGGTTCTTTAGAACTATTGGCCAGTTTTTGTTGTTGTTGTTGTTGAGCCATCTGGTTTGCATATTAGGGTATTACTGCTTTTGTGGAAAAGTTTGGAGGAACTTTGCCTCTCCTTCAATTTTTTGAATAATTTGAGAAAAGTGAACATTGACTTTTTACCTTTTAATTTCCATTTTTATTAGCACATCTTTGCAGTATATGATTAAAGTTCTTGTGGGGAGTTGGCACGTGTACAGAGCACATCTTAATTCTTGTATTTTATCTCCTCTTTCCTTCCCTCACACCGTGTCTTGCTCCCCTTCATTTTACAAATGATCTATCTCTCTGTTTGCCATCATCTACCTTTTTACATTGCTCTAAACATTTATATATGTTGGGTTTCTCACATATGAGAAGCGTAATACTTAAGCTTGTGTGTTTGATTTATTTTACATAACATTATGGTCTCATAATGCATCTATTTTCCTACAAATGGCTCAAGCGTACCTTTCCTTACAGCACAATAGTAGCCCACTGTGTGTAAAGACTACACTTTCGACAGTGAAGCTCTCTGGTCTTTCATGAGAAACCTTTTGTGACTGATTCATTCTCATCAGTCATTATTTCATGGCTGTAAAACTTAACTTAGATTTTAATATCTAAAATCTTAAGTAGCATGACAAGAATATCTACATGTAAAAGTCTAGGAAACTTAAGGTTTTGTTACCATATTTTGTTCTCTGCTTTCTTACCCATTACCCTGAGTTATAGAATTTAAGCATAATCATGTTAAGAAATATATTCCAAACTTTATTCAAATTTAGGGACTGTTAGGAACCCCAAAGTCTCCCTATCATAATTTTAGTTCAATGTCTTTGGGGAAATCCTGATTTACATATTTATAAAATTTTGTCACATATATATGTACATAAATTTTTATATATTCTATTAAATAACATAACTGTATAAACCGTTGACTCTTTACTGTTTGCAAAAACAATGAGTAAACCTGAAATGAAGAACTGGGCTTTTTAAAAGTCAACTTTTAAGTTCTTTCAATTTAAAATAAAATGTGTTGTACTTAATGCAAAAAGAAAATCTGTTATTGATGAACAAAATAAACTGTGCTTGAATTACTGTCATTACCTCCTAACAGAATTTTATTCTAATGAAAAGTTTTTGGAGCAATTTAGTTATTCTTAGGCAATACTATATGGTAGTCGTTGCCAAATCATCATGTGAAATAACACAAACAAGTATCACAAGTCTAGGTCAGAGTAAAAATCTTTAATGAGGCAGTAACAAATTGAGATCATGAGTTTAAAGAAATTACACTTGCTATTTGATAAAAGCTGATATTTAGCTACAGATCCTAAGCTGTGAAATACTTTCAGCATCCTTACTTTTTCTTCCTTTGCAGTGGAAGCAGGATACTGTCCTGTGGTGCCGTCTTCACCTGCGTCTGGATGTTAGGCCTCTTGACACATCTGGACTAAGGCCACTTTTTTAATGTAAGACTAGTTGGTCCTCAACAATAGGAGATGAAATCCAATTATTTAAAAAAATGTTTTTGTGAGTTAAGCTGGCAGCAAGCATATATTGCTGCTATTTAAGATTTGTCAAGTGTTAAACTCCATAACCCTTCTCGCTTGTTCTTTCTCTTGCCTGACCTGGGTGTTTTCCATGAACTAACTGTGCTCTGTATTCATAGAATCAATTCAATATTTTCAAGTTGTCTAGAACCAAATGTGCACTAGAGTGAATCATTTGTGGGTTTTGAAGACTTGTAGGAAGAAAGAAATGAATTCAATATGCCTTGCAAAACATTTTTTTAAAGGATGCACTTTCGTTTTTTGGATGCTGTTTTGTTGTTAGTTTTTCTTGGATCAAAATGTTATCATTGATCTCAGAACAAAAATATCCTCTTGAAAGCTTTAGGGGAATAGAGAAGTACTATTGAGAACTGCCTGAAGAATAACTGGCAGGCTTTTGCATGTGAACCACAGGACTTCTTTTAACAATAGCCTTCACTTTCTAATACACACACACATGCTTGTGAGTACACTGGCTTTCAAAGCTGTAGGGGTGACTAGCCACGTGAGTCTATGTTTTGTAGATGACATGCAAAAGTGTCTGCTTTCTACTTAGACAGAAAAGTTAGGCTTCCCAGTATTCCTCAAAAAGGAATTTGTCACATACAGATATACATAAATTTATATATTCTATTAAATAACATTAATTTAAAAAGATAGGATTCCTAGTATTCCTATAAGATATATAGGTCATAGAAGCATTAAAATCATATAGTAAAATAATTCTCAGCAATTAGTATTCATTGACTGCCCAATCAACACATAGCACTGTACACTTTCCCTCTGACTGTGGTTCCATAAGGGGGCATTGAAAAGTTCAATAAACAAACAAAAATAAAGTAATATTTACTCAAAAGTCCTAATTAGTGATATCTCTTTTGAGAGAAGTTTTTCACCATGAAACTTTCAACTTGTAACCGGTGCTTTTTTTTCCATAATTTTATTGATAAACAAATAGCAATTAGACAGTTTCAAATCAAATCGCT
>NDGN010685196.1:0-35028 GCA_002564285.1 Tympanoctomys barrerae | reverse complement strand
TGTCCTACTAATCAGTTTTGAAACTGTCTCATTGCTATTTGTTTCTCAATAAAATAAAAAAAAAAACTAGAACTCTCCTACACTGTTAGTGAAAATGGTACACTCCTTTCAGGAGGAAAAAAGTGTAGGAGGTTGGTTTTTCTTTTCTTTCTTTTTTTTTAAAGAAAGAAAACATAGCACCCACAATTCTGTCTTAGACATTTACCCACAAGAAATAAAAACACATCTCCAAAAAGATTTGTACAAAATACTCAAAGTAAGTTTATTCATAATAGCTTAAAAACTGGAAACATACCAGATGTCCGTGAATGAATGGATAAACAAACTACAGCACATTCAAACAATGAAATACTACTCATCAAGAAAGGAGGAAAAAGCTACAGATACTTGCAATAACATGGATGAATCTCAAAAACACTTGCGGTGAAAGAGATGCCTTCCCCTAGAGTTTGTATGATATGAATTCATGTGTGCATTCAAGAACAGGCAAAATTAAGCTATAAAGAAAACAAGTAAAATGGTCATTGCCCAAGAAGAAAGGAGTGCCACCTGCGAAGAGTCTTAACAAGGACCTTTTGCGTTTTTTGTTTGTTTATTTGTTTTTGGAGGAACCAGGGAATGAACTCAAGCCCTTTATTCTACTGAGCTATCTCCTGGACCCCAACAAGGACCTTTTGGAGTGACAGAAATATTCCAAATCAACAGGAGCTTCGGTTACGTGGATGGATCCTCTGTAAGTGGTCAAAAGTCATCATGCAACTAGCTTAAGATCATGCATTTCACCGTGCAGAAAGTTTGCTGTAAAAAATAAATAACTGCTTCTTAATGTGCATGCTGAAATAGTTAAAGATGACGCAGACTGCCATCTGCACATCCCATGAAACGCATCCAAAGGCGCCTTTACAGTCAGAGCTGTCCAGAGAGTGCTAAAAGAAGGGTGGGTGGGACTGCCAGGAAAGCTCCCTTCAGGCAGAAAGCCAGGAGGCCTCTTCCAGGGCCCCGCTTGCCTGGAATCTGAAGTCACTTGGCCACTGCACTTCAGCATTCTCCTTGGGCTCATCCAGCTGCTTCCCTGCGTGTCTCAAGTCCAGGGCCAACCCGCCAAGTTCTAGAGGCAGTAAATGATGACAACGATAAATGAAAAACTGGATTTGGAAGATTGAGGTGGTAGAGATGCTTCGACCTCTGCTTAGAAGACAGTGAATGAATGATGTGGCCTTCCAGAATCAAAACTGTTAGCTCTCCTTTTGAAGTAAACTTGAACCTGAGCAGCAAAGCCAGCCAGCCCCCAGCCAGTCACCTGGGGAAGGACAGCTCTTGGCAAAGGCCAGAGCATCCACCCAAATCACAACATCTACCCCCTCACTTAGAAGCACCGACCAAACAGACGCCTTGAACCATGGGGTGGGGGAGGGGCCCAGGGAGATAGCTCCGGGACACAGTACCTGCCTGGCAAGCACCAGGTCCTGAGTTCAATCCTGGCCAAAAAAAATTGCATGGAGGGGGTGCCTTTCAGTTCCACCTCCATATTTATAAATCTTCCTTTTCAGTTCTAAGGAGATAAGTTGGACCTATTAACCTTCCACGTTATTTCCAACTTCATTATGTCAGTTGACACGACAAGAGAGCAGGGATGGCGCTTTCTGGTGGAGTGCATGTAAATCGCTTTCTCAGAGGAAATTACTTCTCTGGCCTGAATGTTATTAATCTAAATTCCCTGTTAGTCAAATTGTTGCCCATAATAAATATGGAGCAGGCTGTGATCCTCAACGAGGATACCACATCCATTCGTGACCCCCTTCCATGGGACTGTCCCTCAGAAGAGGCTGGCTCCAGATGGCTCTCACCTGAAGGTGGGAGGCACGAGGCAGTCCACTGGAGTTCCGGTGTCTGGCTGGGCTCTGACTGGCCCAATCTCCTCCTCATTCTGTCCCCTGCAATCAGGTCCTCCCAGGGGAATCTTCTAGTGGCCTTTTCCTGGAACACCTTGCAAAGAAAACTCCCAGGGCTAAATTGTCTGCCTGAGACTGGCTCGGCCTAGACATGCCCAGCCCGGCGCTCCACGGACAGGGTCCCTGCCTCTTCCAGGGCTCCTGGCGTCTCCCCTGGCTGGGTGTGGTTATTTTGTCCCATGCCAGAGCCTTCACCAATCACACTACTTTCAGAATCTGGAGAGTAGAGATGGGGTTTGCTAATTTGAATGTGGCCCAGCCCTACCTGCAGGCTGGGGGCCTGGAAGAATCCGTCACATGAAGATGTTCACTTCTGACAAGGCAGCCTGAAGGATGGAGGAAACTGCCTGCCATAATGCAGGGGGTGGCAGAACACAGAAAGCTTTTTTCTGTTTCTACTGAGTTCTTTCCAGGGTAATTACAAGAAGTTTAGAATCCATTCGGGGACTCGTAGTTCATTAAATGCATTTCCATCTGTGTATCCACCACCTAAGAAGTATCACTTTGTACAATCCTCGGGTTTTTATTGTATATAAGTCAGATTGTTAATTTGCAGCATGCAGCACTGAAAGGATCATTTCAATAGCGCCTGATTATGCAAAATGAAACTGGGTTTTCATTAGGTCTGCCTCCTGTGCTCCTCAACACTTGACGAGGTGCCAGGATGCAGGGGAGCCCTGTGCAACGTGCGGAAGCCCAGCACCAGCCCCCAGAGCACGGGGGGCGGGGGGGGGGCTCTCCTAGCAGGACCACCCAGGGCACTACAGTCCCTCCCTAGATCCTGCTAGGGGGTCACACCTCCCCATCCTGAAGAACCTGCCACCACAGGAGCACCCTGACTAGATTCCAAGCATGTCCTGGGCCTACTGCTTTATTTAAGGGCTAATCTTCCCCATGGGTGGCAGGGGGTAGATCAGCTCCTGCTGCTGGGATGGCACCGTGTCAAACTGGGCCACGGAGGCCTTGGGGACTACAGCAAAGGGGAGGTGATAAGAGCTGGCTCTGCCAGCACCCAGTGCCCACCCAAGCTCCCAGGACTGGCTGGGGCAGGCACCTCGCAGCACTGGCTAGTGGAGGAAGGAGGGGAGGCAAGAGTGACGGAGGGAAGAATACAGACACAACGCAAGCTGTCCATGCCAACCTACAGGCCACAGTCCTGCGTGTGCCCGTGTCCTGCCCCAGTGAGGATCTGCTGGCTCAGAGCACAGGAAGATCTGGGGCGCCACAGTGGCACCCCACTTGCCTACAGCCTCCTAGCTTACTGGTCAGACCCACATTCTTCGGCTCACTCTCCTAAGGGCCAAGTCACCCTGCCACAATGGCATCAATCCTCAACCTGGTTGGATAGTAGCATCATTTAGGGAGCTTTTAAATAACACCAATGTTCCAGCCTCACCTCAGACCATCAAACGTTAAGTCTATGAGGCTGGGCCCTCCCATTAGGAGATTTTTTAAGTTCCCCGGGGAATGATACTGTGCAGAAAGGGCCGAAAATCCCTGTGCTAGAGTATTCTGAAATGTTCCAAGATGCAGCCCCTCAGTGAGGCATGCACAAATGTGCACTGGAGAGAAGCGGCCCAAAGGAGTGGGGACCCAGCAAGTGCCACCATGTGTGCCCAAAGCCAGCCTCTCTACAAATGGCCGTGGTCACCAAGGGCTTGTGTCCCCAGAAGAAAGCAGCAGGGGGCTGCTGCAGAAAGTGTGGGCTGGGAAGGTTTTCTCTCTACTTGGACCCACACCTTTAGGCTCCTCATCCTGTGTAGCCAGATACAACAACCACCAGGCACCGGTCACCATGACCATCCCCATGGAACCCAGCACTTGCAGACTCTTATGACCAGTAGAATGACCAGTAGATGGCATTTCTCACTTGTCCCAGCATTCCCCACCAGTGAGCATTCCCCACATGTCCCAGCATTCCCTACATGTCCCAGCACTCCCCATATGTCCCAGAATTCCCCACTCAGTTTCATGGCACTGCCACTTGTGGTTAAGTCACCAAAGTACAAACATTGTCATAAGTCCTTCTTGCTGAGACAGAACACTCAACACCCACAACCTGGGTCCATGTTGGCTCACATTTCAGTGTGCAGTCATCCAGCTCCAAGGCAGGACAGCATGGCAGAAGGGCGTGGGGGAGGACAGGAAGCACGGACAGGACAGCATGGTGGACAGGAAGCAGAGCCAAAGAAAGAGCTCAATATACGCTTCCAGGTCATGCTCACAGTGACTGGCCTCCTCAGACCAGACCCCACCTCCTAACAGCAAGTCAGCTAGTCAGCTATAGTCCCCAAATCCAATCTCCTCCCAAAGGGAGTGCCTAGGATCACATGTGGCTTTGGGGACATCTAGATCTAAACCATAACTTCTCTCTCCTTACCAGGTAGGCAGCACTGGATCTAACTCTGCCCTCTCCCAGGACACAGCTCTGCATGGGAGCAGCCAGCACGGCTGGATCCTGACCAAAGGGCCATTTTCCTTTCTCTGTCCAGTGAGACCTCCCGATGCCCCGCCCCTGTTACATTTTGGACTGTGTTACTGATTTAGCCTCTTGCTGAGAGGCCTTATCTTCTAACAAGCGACCAGCTTCATGGCAAAAGGGCACCATGCCTTGCAGGCCACTCAAATCCCTGAGCCAGGAGCTCTGTGGAAGAGGACACCCTGTGGGCAGAGGAATGGTGACGCCAGTTCTGTCTGACATGAGCTGTGATTCACCCCCCGGTGCCAACCTGGGAAAGGCAGAAGCCCCAGGCAGCAGCCAGGAACAGAACTCCCACGAGCTGTCTCTGAACAATGTGTGGCCTGAGCTTCCAGAATGTTCCCTGGCCCCAAGGGCAACGGCCCAGGAAGAGTTAATCCTCCCACAGTCAGAGGGTAGAAGACGAAGCTCCTGTCCACAGACAGAGGTGCACTGAGCACCCGGGGCATAATAAATCCACGCATGCAGAAGGCCTCTCTCCTCATTTGTTAGTCAGCGATGTGTGAAAATGTTAATGAAGGGAGTTATAATCTATGAGAATTCCACTATTAAAATGTAGTTCACGTCTGGAGGCTTCTGCTTACATACAGCCCACTGTACATCAATCCTTCCCAGGCGCTGCTAATAATAGACGTAATTGCCTCACTCCGTCTAGCCACCTTCACCCTGGCAATTCTGAGATTTGCTACAACTGTTATTGTAGAAATTATTTTCATGCTATTAACTTTGAGTTTTATTATATGTGTTCTTAAAAGAAAATAAATGCAGAGAGATTGTAAGTGTATATCGGGTCCCCGATGAAAGTATTTTTAAAAATATAATGCAATGACAAAAAGCACTGAAGTAGGGTGATATAATGGCTCCTTCCCTTATTGAAACCTAAATTAGATTCTGCATTGTACAAGAGCATAAAGGGGTTTCTTTCTTCTCATGGAGAAAATTTCTATTTGGAAAATGGCAGTGCATTGCCAGTTGCAAAACCAGATTCTGGAAAAGCTGGGGTATGTGTGAAGCGCCTGGACAGGGCTCCTCCCGCTTCGTGCTGGGTCCGCCCTCTCTGCAGTGAGTTCACCTGCTCTGTGGAGGGTTCCCCTAACTGCATCAAGGGCGTGTGACAGGCCCCAGGGATGTCTGTCGCGCTCTCCCACAAACCCAGGAAGCCCTTCACAAGGGGCGGCAGCAGCCTCAGCTGCAGTTCCTTCTGCAAAGCAATCTGGCCCCCTCCACAGGTCAACCCCACTCCTGTCCTCCAGCTCCAAATGGCAGGCTTCCAGGTGCAGTTTAGGAAAGAGCTTCAGCCAAAAAGGGAAATAAGAGCCATAGATCAGTCCACATAAAACCACAATGTCCATACACGGCTCCCTTTCTCTGTGCAGCGACCCTACAGCAACCTGCAGAGGTGCCCCAGCAGTTGGAGTGTGTGACCTGCTCCCCTGCAGTAGGGGACTCAGACTCTTCCCCAGCGGTGTGGTACTGGACCCAGGACTGCTCGTTGCCTCTTGGCAAGCTCAAGGCTGAGGCTACCAGCGTCCCAGCCTGCAGACTGAGGAGCAGGACCAAGCCAGCGAGCCACGAGCCAGTGACACAGACGCGCAGAGAAGCAAAAGACAGACTCCAGAGGGCCTTCCAGCTCTGTCCCGGGTTCTGCCTGGAGCTATCCCTCCACGAGACAGCTCTAAACCCCTACTCATCCATCCATCCACTCATCCACCCACAAAGCCATCTGTCAACCCACACACTCATCTACCCACCCATTCACTCACTGACCCACTCACCCATCCATCCATCCCATCCATCTATTCATCTAATGGATCTATTTATTAAGTGCCCAGCATGTGCGAGGCTATACCACTGGACAAATTAGCTATGGAACCTGCCTTCATGAGGCTTTGTGGAGAAGAGAAATGGGGGATAAAATAAAACAAAATGTTAAAATAAATACCTGAAAACAAGCTATGTTAAGTACTATAAAGGAAAGGCATAGTGTAATGGCAGATAGGAGTGTCTGGTAGGTTTAGAAGTTGAGATTTAAGCTGAGACTTAAGCATTCTAGAAAGGGGAAAAAGGAAAATATGTACCAAAGCCCCAAGGCCAGAATAGTGGTGGGGCTTTTGGCCATGAACAGTGGCAGCACCATGGAATGTTCTAGAGGGAAGGGTGAGCAGAAGCTGAGAGATTACTCAGGTCTGACGTCTGATCCTAGGTGTTTTTGTTTTTGTTTTTGTTTTTGTTTTTTTGGTGGAACTGGGGATTGAACTCAAGTCCTTGCGCTTGCCAGGGAAGCGCTTAATCCACTGAGCCATCTCCCCAGCCCCATAGGTATTTTCTAAGAATATGGCATCATGATAGAAATGGTTGCCAGGAATACAGACCCTCTGGACTCCCAACCCAGTTCTGTACGCTGCTGGATTCTCTCTGGAATCTACCTGTGGACAACCTGCTTAAGGGGAGGATAATGCAGGAGAACGACAGCAAGTAGGACCCTTTGTGGTTAAGATCCAAACGCTCCCCCACAAAAGCCTCCTGTGTTTGGAAGGTAACTGGGGTGGGGGAGTTGCTGTACTCATTAATGGATTCACCCACTAGCGAATTCAGTAGTGAACTGTGCAAGAGGAGGCAAGGCCTGGATGGAGGCAAGTCACTGGCGTGTGGCCTGCAAGCCTGTACCCCTGGCCTGGCTCCGCCCTTCGGGAATCTCAGCTTCTGGTCTGCACTGGGGTGACCAGTTTTGCTTCTCCATCCTGTTCCTGTCTTGAAGCCAGCCCACTCTGGACTGAGCCCCAGGAACTGTAAGCCAAATAAACTCCTTTAAGCTATGGGTGTTGGAGATTTTGTCCCAGCAATGGGAAAGTGACTAAAACAGGGCCCACAGCCCCACATACTTTATAAGCCCTAGTGACTTTCCCAGCTCCAGGCACAGTGTAGGAGGCTGGGCCCTCAAGGTTGTCACAGGAGCAGCCTCAGAGGCCAGATCAAAGAAGGCAGTGCTAAGTTCATGCTCCGCTAGCAGCTCAGAGATGCCTGGCTCCCCGACCCACAGGACCCCAAAATCATGCAGCCCAGTAATTCCAATTCCAGCCCACCCTCCCACCTCATGGCAGAGAGACAGAAGCCCACATGCCAGCACCAACAGTGTGGCCACGGCTCGGCTCCCACCAACCCCTGGGGGTCCGGACGACTGGGTCAGGAACCCTTCTGCTTCTTCCCCTCCCCAACCTTCCGAGGCCAGCCCATTCACCAGGGCCATTATGTAGTCAGCCAGTGGGGATTCCTGCAGAGT
Source organism: Tympanoctomys barrerae (assembly GCA_002564285.1). Classification (NCBI taxonomy): domain Eukaryota; kingdom Metazoa; phylum Chordata; class Mammalia; order Rodentia; family Octodontidae; genus Tympanoctomys; species Tympanoctomys barrerae. Next base: position 27,317 of record NDGN010685196.1, on the reverse strand, counting down.
GAAGGGACAGACAACCTGGGGACAGCCAAGGAGCCCAGCGCCACTCTCTGCCACCCCCTTGGGGATAAAGAACCTGGATCCAGGGTGATACCAGCTACAACTCTGAGGAAGAGCCCAGATGGGAGCAGAAGGGAAGGCAGCAGGAAACACTGGTTCCAAAGGCACTGGCACCTACCCGTGGAACAGCCTGCCCGAGACTCCTGCATCTTCCACCTTCCACATGGATGCCCACAGACAACGCAGGCCCCTCTCCAGGACCTGCCCCCACTTTCCAAGCAGCTTCCCAATTGCCTGGGCCAGCATGGGGGAGGGAGACAGAAGTACCCTGGAAGCTGTCCATCACCTTCAGCCCAAGGCGCTGCACCTGAAGGAAGGGGCCCAGACGCTGAGCACCCAGCAGGAAATGTCCTAGAGGAGGCTCTGTGGGTGACAGCCCGACTGGGTGGAGAAGCAGTCTGGGCTATGGGGAGAAAAGTACCAAGCCCAGGGTCATGAAGCCCTGGCATCCAACACCAGGGAGCCATCAAACTGTTTTAGTGTTTTCAACATGGAAATGTGTTTATTATGTAATGCAATAAAAATATATTATCCATTAAATGCATGAAGTGTAAAACTATCTATTATACATTAATATAATGAAAAAAGTAGGATAGAAAATTATACAAAGTAACAATTCAGCTATGTAAAAATACATAGATAAAAGTCTAGAAATTGGTAAAATGTAGAATAATTGCAATTTTCATCTTTTGAACTTTTCAACTTTCTTCAAGAAACACATGTTTATATCAGACACAGGCACACCTTTATTAGAAATTCGGAAAGCCCAAAAGCTTGTGGAAATCAAAGGTTTCTCTTCTTAAAGTCGACACCTTTTGATGGCAAAGCTTAATCTGAATGGATGCAATTTAGAGTCCTGGTGTCCACCGCAGGTATGACACGCACCTGTCTCACTGCACAATCTCAACACGTTTGCTTACAGAGTGCCATTCCAAAGTCACTGAGCCGCCTCAGCCTTAGATGCGCTCTCTCTGATCCATGTAAGGGAGCCAAAACCCAGGGATAGCAAGAGAGGCCTGCGGCTCAAGGCTAGCCTCGTGCACACCATGACCTGCTAGGTGACCTCCCAGCCCCTGACCTCCCGACCTGCACCAGGGCAGATGGAGACATCCAAGTCTCTCCTGGATCTGTCACTGCACATGCTTATGATTCTCGCTGCTATGCAATGCAACATAGAGTCCCAGGGGCCAATCTCTTCTCCCATGGGCCCCCAGATAGCCACCTTGAAGCACCCTTGGCTGGGCAGAGAGCAACCTGGGCCTGTGGAAGTGGTGAGAGGATTCTGGATGTCCCCTGGAAGTAGAAAGGTAACTGCCCATGGGGAAGACACCCAGTCTTGATCATCCCACTCCTGTCCTAGCGGGCAGGCCGGATGGGCGACCCTGGGCACTACTGACGGGGCCTTGTGGCACCTCCCCAGACAATGCTGCGGCCAGACCAACAGAAGAGCACTGCTAGGGCTTAGCGCACAACCTCCCCAAAGGGTTCCTCCAGGCCACCTCTCCAGAAGGAAAGCCAGGGGAGGAAGTGCCCACGGTGGAACTGGAAGGCCTTGAGTGACAGGGACAGGCTGGTGGAGGTGTCCCTCTGTGCCTCACAGCCTGCAGCACTGAGAGGCAGCCTGGTTCACAGGCACTCAGGGAGCTGAGACGAGGGGCGGCGATGGAGCGCAGGGAGCGGGCTAGCGTCCTGCCCACCTGCCTGCCCCGCCAGGGGTCCTCTCCCAGCTACACTGTCACGGCTGCAGCTTTGTGATTTTTAATTTTCTTCTAATTTTGGGATTGAAGTAGTGTTCTAAGAACCCCTCTAAGTGTTTTAGGGAGATGGTAATGGTCCTACACTAAAATAATTCAACCAACACTATAATTTTAGTGCCACCATCAAAATGAAATAATGGCTGTTTACTATGTTACACCTTTCAAATGACCTTCATTTGAATACAAATTGTGGCTTGAAATTCTAAAAGCTGCTCGGTTCCAGAAGGCTGCAGAACGCAGGAGCTCCGAGAGGGCTGCCTTCCCAGAGCTCCTCCCCGTCACCACAGTTTCCATGCATCTCTCTCTCTCCAGAGCTGCTGGAGACCCACTTAGCGCCTGCGCGCAGAACTGAATGACCCTGGCTGGGCAAAGGAGCCCAGGGGACCGGAAGTGGGTGTGGGGGCATCGCGGGAGAAGCCTGCTTGTGTCAGAGACTTCCCGGGGGGACAAGAGGACAGGCTGCCCTTCACCCTGGTTTCACAGTGCTGTCGCTCTCCTGCTTCTATTCAAAGATCCAGGCCTACTTCCTGCTCGACTTGCCATGCAGGTTCTGCCTCCCTCCTCCGGGACCCTGCAACCTGCCAGGGGTCCTAAACCTCGGCCTGCCTGTCCTGCCTCTGCTCAGACATAGGGGTTTCTTTCATGGCTATCCATCCCGGTCAGATTTTTCTGTCCCAACCATGCTGTGGTTATTACTGACTCTTCTCTACATGCAAATGAAAGCTGTGTGAGCACCCAGGCCTGGCAGTATTTGTAAACGTGACTTAGAGCAAGCGCCTAATCTTGCTAAGCCTTAGCCTCCACTTTTTTTTTTTCTTGAATTTAGGACAGGGTTACAGGGTGTACAGGGTCTCACTGCATAGATCGGACTCCTAGTGATCCTCCTGTTTACAGCCTCCCAAGTGCTAGGATTATAGGCATGTGCCACCATGCCCAGTCTCAGCATGCCCCAGGGGCAGGGCCCGCATGACAGGTCAGGGGATCGAACTCCTGGCTCCTGCGTCTGTCTAAGCTGGTGCTTTAATCCGCTGAGCTATTTGGCCAGCCCTTAGTCTCCACTTCTGTAAATGGTACTCTTGATGCCACCGGCCTGGGAGGCTGCTAGAAAGCACAGAAGACACGACATGTTCACAAGGCTTAGCCCAGCACCTGTCACCAGTGTAAACCAGTTTGCACCCTGCCTGCTGGCATAAATGCACAGCACGTGCTCCATTTCTTGTCACTATGTCTGGGCTGCCACCCCAGCTGCCAAACTGTGGGCTCCCACAGCAGGCCCCACCTGAATCACCTCTTCCATCAGTGCCCCTGCGCTGCCATGCGCCTGGCTCTGGAACATTCTCTTCTCCTTCTCTGCCTGGGCACAGCCCACCCATCCACAGTGGCAAGCAGTTCCTGCATTCCTGCGAGCTTGCCGCCACCTGGCCTGGGCTCCTCTCCTTCCCTGAGGCTGCTGCAGGTCTCCCACCTGGCTCAGTACAGGTGTGCTGGTTCCACCCTTACTCCAGAACCAACAGACCACTGCACCTGCCAAAACCCCAAGAAGCACCGGGCAATATCCCAGGCCCCAGGATCTCAGATATAGATGCCAGGTCTCTTGGTTTTGCCCTCAAGCACATCCCAGCCACCCCTGATGCTAGGTGCTAACACCTCTGCATTCCTGCTTCTCTTTCTGCTCCTGCTCCTGACCTTTCTGGCCTCCCTCCAAGACCCTAAGAGATGACCTGGGGCCTCTACTCCAGATGCTCCTGCTTCATTTGACCCTGCTTGAGGTCGAGCTGCCTAGAACCACAATTCGATTAGCTTGAAGTCCCATTCAAGCTTCATTTGAGGCTCCTGGAGATGAGCGTGCAACCCAGATGCTGTGATCTATGCCCACAGCACAGGGTACAGTAGACACAGAGAAGAGACACTGACAGGCCACAGCGTCAGCGAGCCTGCAGTTACCAGGCTCAGTGAAGACAGCAGACACACAAGGGCCCCAGCATATAGGACCCTACTCCTATGAGCCTGTCCACATAGGAAAATCCACAGAGACAGGAAACAGATTACAGTCAGCGGGGGGGGCGGGGCGGGGGGGGTTAGTAGGGTTGAAAGGAACAAAGGCAAAAAAGGGTGGGTTTTCTTTTGGAGGCAAGGAAGATGTCTCCAAATGGATTGTAGCAATGGCTATAGCACTCAGAACATACTGAAAAACCCCTGAATTACATTTAAGGGGCTTTAAGTGGCTGAACTGCGCCATGTGTAAATTATGTCTCAGTGAAGCTATTATTATGCTCCAGCGAGAGAAGCTCACCCATCTCCTCTCCTGCCACACTCCACACTCACCCCCAGCCTGAGCCGCTGTCTTTCCATCCAACCTACCCAAGAATACCTGGTCTTCAGGGTTCTGCTCTCCAATTTCTGTAGCATTCCATCCATCCATCCACTCACCCATCCACCCATCCGTCCATCCACCCACCCATCCATCCATCCACTCATCCCCCATTCATCTTTACATTCATCAAATGACAGTTTCCATCCACTGGGAACTCAAGGGCAAATACCACGGTCCCTGCTTAGAAGGAGCCCAGAGCCCGACAATAACCACAAAAAAAGCAGAAATCCACTTCAGAGCACAGGTGCTAGCCGCGCTGCTTCGAAGTCTTCCCTGAGTCCTCAAGGTTCACTCTTGTGCCCTTGGAAGGACCTGGGACCCTCCAGGTCAGGGGTCGGGCCTGGCCCTCTCCTTTCCCACTGTGGTGGTGGAGTGGACCAGGCTTCCTGCTGCACTCCTGCCTGTGACGGGGATCACCGCTGGGATCTGAGGCACTGCCACCTTTACGAGAACCGCCGCCTGGAGGGTGACGTCTCAGGAATGTGACGACAGATAAAGCTGGCAAAAAATTAACCTGTAGTTTGTGAACTCATCCAAGATGAAAAAAAGGTATTTCTCCTTCTCCTTGGAGGATGGCAACATTTTATTTATTCCAATGAATTTAATCAATGTACGCTTTGGCCATCGGCGTCCACCCCACAGGAGATTGGGACAGGCGGGCAGGAGAGAACTGCCCCAGCAGAGGTCTGCACTTCCAAGGTGTTGACAGACTGCTGAGCAGGGGCGAGGACCCAGGCTTTGCTCAAAGAACAGAAAGCTGGGGGTAGCAGTACACTTCCAGAATCTGGGAGGCTAAGGCAGGAGGATCACAAATTTGAGTCTAGGTTGGGCAACCTAACATCTTCGCAAGTCCCTGTTTCAAAATGAAACATTAACGGAACGTCACTCAGGGTGAAGGCCTGGGCTGCATCCCAGCACCATGTGTGCTTCCCCCAGTCAGGGGCAGAGACAGGCACTGGCGATGGCAGGGGGAGGCAGCAGCACTGAGGAGCAGAACCTCAGCACGGGTGCTTGGCCTGAGAAGACTGGGTGCAGTCACCGGAGCTCTAGGGGCCTGATCAAGGCGCCGGGCTCTGCTTGGCAAGGCGTGGCCACCACCAGGACACCCAACCCAGGTAAGCCTCTGCAAGCCACAGCAGCACTGGGCAAGGGAGTCCCTCGAAAAGCAGGATCTGCCCCTGGGGACACACACAGAGCAGCCCTGGGCCCCCAGGTTCTCAAACATCTGGAGGGGGAGCCCCAAGAAATCCTGGTGTTGGACGGACCTCTAATGGTGGCAGATGGAGACTTGAACTGGATTTAATTCAATTTCAACAAAAGAATGTAATCTTCCTGCACACCCAGTGTCTTGGCACAAATCCAACCTGACATTTAGGGGGATTCTCTGAGATGATTAATTCATATCCGCCTCACCAGCCAAGCGCAATTCCTGGACTTGGACACAATGGACAGTTTTTTGTGTTTTTTTTTTTTTTGAGACAAGGACCAGAGAACTGGGTCAGAGAGAAAAGTGTGGTCTCTGAAAAGTTCCTGCTTCTCAAGGGATCCCAGGGAAGGGAGAAAATGAGCTTTGAAAGGAACCTAGAAAACATTTCAGAATGCTGAGGAAGAGAGACTCCAAGCAGCAGAGAGACTGTGAGAGGTAACAAGCCAGGCGCAGAGGGCGCAGAGACCCCGCGGCAGGGGAGTGGGAAGCCCTGCAACTTGGAAAGTCCCACTTGGGTGGTGAGCTAGTGACCAATCACATGGAGAACCTTGGAAGAGGAAGCCAGCACCGACGACAGCCCACAGCGGGGGAATCTTCCAGGAGTCCCAGAGACAAGTCCACTTCGGCTTCCAGGACTGAGGTAGGTGGCTGTGAAGCTCTGTGGAAGAACCTCTTCCACAAACAACCAGGCTTTTGATGACTCTAAACCCACGGGGGCTCAACAGAATTTTCCAGCCAGTGTGACTCAGAGACAGCCCCCACGCCTGCTACCCATGAGCCACAGAACATCATTCTCCTCTGCCAGCATAAGCCCTTCCGAGCCCAGTTCCAAGGGGACAAAAACGCACACGCCTGCTGCATGGACCTCCCGCAGGGCCGTGGCACACACGGCCGGCACCCAGCCTCAGCACAGCCTCCTTCTGGGCAGCCTCCCCGCCCTTGCGCCAGCAGGACACTGACTGTTGTTCCCAGGAAGTAGTGGACAGGAGGGACGGGAGAGACCAGCGGCCACATGGGCCTCACTGTCCCACCCTTCCTACTCCTACCAGCTCCCCATTTCAAAGAAAGCCCCTCACTTAGGGACAGAACCCAACACAGCGATCATTCATATCCATCCCTCAGCTTGTTTAAGAAAAATTGCTTGTCTACCGTTGCAGGCCACCACGCTGTGTGCCACCCCATTTAGAGTTTATTTTACATTAAATCTCCAAGCCAGGGACCCTCCCATTGGTCTGCATAAAGTAGAGTTATTGGTCCAAGTGTTTTTAAAAATAGATGCAACACCAGACCCCAAGAAACTGAAGGGATATTATGGGAATACACAACTGTATTGTTTTGTTACTATATGAAAAATTGGATTCTCCGACTCCAGTTTTCCCCTCCTGCTCTGGCTCCTCCCCCTCCTGTTCCTCACCTGAGATGCCGCTGCGGCTCCTGGCGCTGGGAACATGATCTATTACCATGCACAATGGCCCGCACCAGGCCCCAGGGTCCCAGCGGCTCTGCACACTGTGCGGGGGCCTCACAGCCCCCACTTCTGTCTTTGGCAGACCAGGGAATTTATCGTTCTAGGCCTAATTTCAAATGAGAACCCATGCTTTCAAGGTGGATTTAAGGACCGTGTTTCACCACAGCTGTCTCATAAAAGCCAGTCCTAGCAGGGGTAGCTCTCCTGAGCACTGAGCTGTGGAGTCAGGAGTCCCTTCTGGCTGGATGTTGTGGCCCTGACACTCCGGCCACTGTGGGAGCAAGGGAAGGTGACTCCAGCACCCACTCTTGTAGCCACAGGAGCAGCCAGGGGGCCAAAGTCACCACCATCCAGGTGAGCAGTGAGGGCAATAAGCCACAGTCATCCTGGAAGGGCTGTGTCCGCCGGCAGATGAAGAAACCAAGAGGTTCCAGAGCAAGTCCAAGTCAAGAACAAACTAGGATGCGAGCTGGCCATGACGCTCGAGTATCTTCCCACAGAATTGAACTGTGAGTCTCAAAGGGCCACCAGCCCTCCTGTGGAGACAGTGGCAGTGTCCACAATGGCCAAGACGTGGGAGTCTCCCGATGCCTGGACAAAGAGAAAGCCAGAGACACGCACACTGGAATAGCACTCAGCCTTAGACAGGAAGGAATTCTGCACCACGGAACCGCATGGATAAGCCTAGAGGACAGGGGGCTCAGCAAACAAGCCAGTCCCAGAAGGACACATACTGCATGGCCCCCCTTTGGGGAGGCACTGAAAATAACCCAACACACACAGCAGAGGAGCTTAAGAACTGAAGGGGAAGCTGAAAGAGCTGGATGTGCCCCTGGCACAATGCCACGGAGGCCACCCCGTGGTCCCATGTGCCTCCTGGCCACTGTGGCCCTGCTGGATCCCCTCACCTCTGGCAGGAGCTTTCTAAAGGCAGACTGGCCTCTCTTTGCCTATAACCCAACTTGGCAAGCTGGAGGAGGCCCTCGGTAGCAGACCCTGCTCCCTGCCACACACCTCGCCAGGCCCCTGCGTACTCATTCCAGATGAGCTATGCTCAGGGCAGTGGCCCCCAGCAACCCCGCACCCTCTCCTGGGGCACATGACCGCTGCCTCCTACCCTATTTCCACTCCCCCACTTCTCCTCTCTATCTGCCCCTATCCTCCCGAGGCTCCTCTAATTTGCCCTGTAGGTTCCTAAGAGGGGCCTTCTCCCCGAGGAGTCCTACTGCCCCCAGGACTGGACAGGAGCCCTGGACAGATACTCCGCTGACTCCCTGTGTCCCCCACTGCCACATGGATCATACTCACTACCACTGCCTGCCCACTGTCTGCACTGCCCAGCATGGCATCTGACATGCAGTAGGCACACGGTAAATACCTGTCAGATTAATACATCTCCAACGAGGAAGCTGGCATGGCTTCTGGAGGCCAGGCTCTTGGGTGGGGAGCTGGGGTGGGGCCAGGTAGCACCGCTGCACTGTGGGTTTCATTCCTGATCTTGCCACAACCCACAGCCCAGGGCAAACCAGGACGCCTCACACTGGCTCCTTAGGAGATCTCCGGATGCTAAGAAAACACCCAGGAGCCGTGCAGAGCGGTTTTCTTGGCGCATGCACAGGCAGCCCTACTCCTGAGGGTGCCATCTGGGCAGGGGAACTGCTAGGATCCTCGGGCACCTCGAGCCGGGAGCTGGGGGAGCCAGCTCGGCCGCAAAGGGAGCATGCTGTGAACGCTTTGGGCTCTGTTTTGCAAATTTATCGATGTTCTTGGAGTTAATGCATTATTATTAGTTTGCATATTTATAATGTGCCCTCTAGTTATTAACGGTGATATAATGCCAACTGTGAAAAACAAGGGACCTCAGAAATATTTACATAGCAGCATAATTAAGACTAAGAGCTGAGTCACCCAGGGATTCAACTGATTTTCTGGGAGGGAAAAAACAGAGCATTCTGACTCTATCCCATCTGAAGGCCTTCCCTAGATTAGGGCTGGGCACAGGCCCCCATGCCACCCCTCAACCACTGAGGCCTTCCACGGAAGACACCATCGGGGAAACCCATAATTCAACCTCCACCCAGTCTCACACACACATGACCACAGCAGATGGGGAGGAGGGGGCTGAGGCAGCACGCACAGCCCTGGTCACGCCAACACCCCCAGGGAGGCCTCAGACACAGAGGCCGAGGGCCCCTTAGAGAAAACTCTGGAACTGACAGCCTCGAAGCCCCTCTCAGAGCCCCGGCTGCTGTCCCTGCGCCAGCTGGCAGCCCGGCCAGGGGGTAAGCCAGCAGCTCTGTCTGTCAACAGCAAGCACAGCCCATCCTGCCCTCTCACCCTCGCTGCCCAACACCTTCTGCTTCCCGCCATCCAAAACTCTATTCTCTGTCAGGAAACTCACCTGGGTTCCAACATGTCTGAGCATTTTTTTTTTAATTAGTATCTTCTAAAATAAAAAAGGAAGTTTTTAACATCCTAGTGGGCAATCCACTGACAAATTAAATGCATCCACAGTGGAATAGTATTCAGTCAAAAAAAAGGGACAAAGTTCCCACACCTGCTGCAACACAGGACTCAGAAAGCATCATGTGGAGTGACAGAGCCAGTCACAAGGGCCACTGTGGTGGGACTCCAGGCAGATGGACTATCCGGAGGAAGCAACGCTTCACACTCCAGAAAGAGCTTAGTGGTCAGTGAGGGCTAGAGAGACTGGGGACTCTTGTGGGCCTTAAAGGGCAGGGGTTTCCTGGGGAGTGAGTGAACTCCAGGGGACTGCAACGGCGGAACAATTCCACGAACACATGAAAAGCCACTGGAACACGTACCTCAAATGGGTGAACCATAGTGTGTGAATTAATTACACTGCAACTTAAAACATTAAAACCGCTCTGGGAAGACACTCCTGTCATTTCTGCATCCTGGATGGCCATCACACGCAGGTCCAGCAGCAGCAGGAGCTGGGCTGCTCCACTCTGTCCCCTGCCCCTCTGCCAGCAGCGGCGTCCTCTGGGCCCCCCACAGCCCCCACTTGTTCCTGACTTAGGAAGCCACTGCTCCAGGCCCAGGAAGATCCCAGGACTGGAAATCTACATTCCACAGGACACAACAGGCAGTAAGTAATGCCAGACACGCGGCATCGAGCTCGCAATAAATGTCATCCTGTTTGGCTTCTGAAAGGCTCTCTGATATGCAGTTAATGCCGCATTCAGGCTCCATCCAGCCTCCATCACGGGCTATATGCAAATGCGGCTTTTGTCACAACCGGCACTAACTCTAATAACTCCCAAAGTGAAAATGTTCCCATAAAAACCACCATAAAAAGTCCCTTATTTTATTGCCAGCTAAGTTTTCTTTACTTGTTGTCAGGACTTTCTCCTCGCTGCTGATTAGCTAACAGGCAGCACGTCATTGCTTTTCCTTCGGAGAAAGCAGGGCCCACAGTCACCAACCTGTCCCCCCTCCATCTGGAGCTACCAGGCTTCAGCTGTCCCCGCTGCCTGGCCCCCGCCAAGCCAGAGGGGCTTATAAACCACAGTTACCTTCCCTAGCGGGCGGCGGAAATGCATTACCTTTGCTCTGCTGGCTGCACCCCACGGTCAAATGGGAATATAAAAACCAGGCTTATTTATAACAACAGAATGTCTCTGCTCCGCAGGTTAGAGCGGGCTGTGCGCCACACGCCCACACGTGCAGGCGTGCACACGCAGGAGTGTGAGCACACACACATCCCCACAGGAGCACACACTTGGGCAGGTGCTCACACAATGGGCACACAAATGCACATGCACACACAGCACGCTGCATGCTCCAAGTGGCTTCCACGCACATCTTGTGCGCAAGGGCCCTGGCTCATGGTGCTTTGGTGGAGAAAACTCCTCTTCTGCGCCAGAGCCACCACAAACACGGCAAAGAGAGGACCATCCCCCTAAATCTCAGCCTGTACCTAAGACCCTTGGAGGGTAGCTCTGGGCCTCCACACCCAGCACGAGACACCTCTTGCTCAGCCAGCCCTGCCTCCTCTCAGCTCTCACAGAAGGCAAGGTGGGGGACAGTCCCCTTTCTCCATGCACAAAGGCCTAGATGCCTCCAGGTCCTCCTTCCAGAGAACTGCTGGCGGCACCAGCAAGCAAAATGCCAACAGCCACCTCTTCCTCCAAGGCCCACCCCCGACCAGAGGAGAGCCCCCACCACTGTCCAGGCACCTCCAAGGGACCACGACAAAGCAATGCCTGTCCGCAAGAATTTCTTCCCAAATATACCAAGCAATGAGGGTATCCGCCACCCTGCTCCTTTTGACCATGCACCTGTGAGGGCAGGGGAGTGAGGAAACACAGCATCTTGCCACAGCTGCCACGCAGACCTGGCCTGGCAAGGACCTGAAGTGTGTGTCCTCTCACTTGAAGAGCAGGCAGGCACCACACTGTCCACCACATCTTTCACTCAAGTGAAACTCGGAACCGGAGTGCTGCGATTTCCCCAGGCTGTGACGACCTCTGAGTGCCTGCAGATGGGGTGCCCGGGGCATCGCCACGCTGCTCCCCACCCAGGTACCCAGGACACTAGGTTTCTGCCACTAGTCTTTGTCAAAACTCAGGAGGCCTGGAGGAGGAATGCAGGTGCCTTAACCTTGATGAGGACCCACCACCCCAATAGACAGGGCAACAGCCCACGGGAAACAAGAAAGGGGCCCTCTACCAGTCCTGTGCTCAAAGACCGGATCTCCCGTCCTCTGCTCCACCTGCAGGTGACCCTGCCCTCCTGGGAGGACTGCAGCCCTGGGCGTGGGAAGCACATGGGAGACTGAGAACAGGTGGAGCAGTGTGCAGCACCACCCCGCCCCACAGACTGTTCTGGGCAGCTGATTGCTTTGCGTGGGGTTTTAAAGGTCATGTTCTCTGTCAGCAGAAACAGCTTACATACCACTTCTGAGGCCCAAGCTCCTTTCAGAGCCATTGAATCCAAGGGCAGCCTCCCCTTAAAGAAAAGGCTTTGCAGGTCACTGCCCAGATGGCCTACAAACCACACGCCCTTCAGAGGGTTCCGGCCTGGGGATGGGTGCTTGGGGTCCACAGAGGCTTGAGTAAGGAGAGGCCAAAGGAAACGGGAAGGCAGAGCCACACAGAAAAGGAGGAGCCTGTGAGGGACAGGCCAGGTGGCCCTGGGGAGGAGGAATCTCCCAGGCAGGGAGGAGAACTCACTTTCCAGAAATGGGGAAGGGACTTGAGGAGGGTGCCCCTGGGGCAGACTGGGGAGACAAAGACAGGGGCCCTGTCTGCCCCATGCCACAGTGCTGTACATCCACCCTCAGACTCACAGCACACTTGTGCAGCGGATAAATCAAGGTACATGCATGGAGGCACGAAGGACAGCCATGTCCCGCCCACCACCCACACTCGGAAACGTGGGAGGCTGGAGTGGGAAGGACAGAGGCCAGCAGAGTGGGCCCTGGGACATGGCTCAGAGGGCAGAACACGCCCATCTTGGAGGGCACAGCTGCCCCCAACCTCCCTCTTCTGGAGGAGGGGCTTCGCTGCAGCCCCAGGGGCACTGCCAGGCCCACCTGCCCTGCCTTAGAGGCTGGACCTTTCAGGTGCACCCAGCTTCTGCACATCGAGCCGAGCACCACGGTATTTCTGTCCTTTGGAGGCTGAGAATGAATGGGCTTGGATCAATTCAATCAATCCCCTCAAAATGCTAAAACCGTAGGAAAGGTCACTGCCAGTGAATATTCCTCTCTGAGGCTTTGCCACCCCCCTCCACTGGTCTCCAAAACTCAGGCCTCATTGCCTTGGTCCAAAGCCACAGGGCGCAGAAGGACCCCAGCCGGGCAGAAATGTGGGCACCGAGCAGCCTAGGCACACATTGTCCACTCAGCCCCATCCTGTGCTCTGAGTCACTGCAGCATTGTGACAGGTGACAGGCCACCAGGCCACCGCACCCGAGTGGGAGCGACGTGAGGAGCAGATTAAAGATCGTCCTCAGCGCCGGCTCAGTGGGCCTGGCTTTCCAGTGTGGCACTCCGCAAGCTTAGCACAATAGAATCCTTTTTTGCTTAATTTAGCCACAGTCAGTTGGGGCGGCTTACAACAAAGGAACTGTAACTGCAGCACACAGCCTGTGCACTGTTTTCAAACCTCCCTGAATTCAGACACCTTAGGGAAAAAAGAACAGTGAAATCAGACTCCCGAGGACCAAGCAGTAGCGATAATCAGAACGGGCCTTTCCACCACATCAAGGGGGCAGATGTCTCCAGGCCAGCGGCCTCTGTGTGAAATCCTAGTTCTCCCTCTCACCAGGCTGATGAGTGAGGAATTTCGTAACCTCCCTGGGCCTCGATTTCCTCATCTGGGAAATGAAGATGAGAACTGATCTCGCTGGCTCCTTGGGGGGCCAAATAGGTGGTCCAGGGGGTAAGGGGCCCACAGCAGGACCCCACTTCCTAAGTGCTCTGTGCCCAGGAGATCAAGTGGCACACTGGGCCCTCCCTTGCATATGCATCCCTTACTGGACAGCCACGGTGGGCACAGCACTGCCCCAGGCCTGGTGACACAAAGGCGCGGAGGACATAGCCCTCAGAAGTCGCTGTCTGGCTGGTGAGAGACTTGTAAACACATAAATCCTTTTGTGTCCGATGTGATAAGACTGTGCTGGAGGGGGCCCTGGAGCGGCGTGGGGGCGAGGGGAGGCATGATTAATTTTGCTTCAGGGGTTGAGGAGTCTTTGCAGAGGAGGTGACATTTGAGCTGGACTTTGAAAGACGAGCTCTCCACGGAACTAAATCTGGACCCGGTGCCAAGAGTCAGCCTCAAAAATCAATCCTGCCACCAGAGGAGGGGCAGAGGGCCGGAATACCTCCTGGATAGCTCCCTGCCTCCAGGGCCTATAGCTGCAGGGCCCAGGCTCTCCCTGAAGACCCGGCTAGGTTCCCTGGGCACCTGAGCAGCATCTGTCCCCTGCCCAAGCCCAGTCTCACAGCTGGGGGGCACAGCAGACTCCCCTGGTCTCGGCCTCTTGAATGCAAGTTGCATTTTCCTCCTCCAAGAATAAGAAAATCATGATGGTTTTTAAATTACAATCCTCCCTGGGCAGAATGCTTTTCAGACCTCAGGAGAAAAGGCAGAACACCATCGCAACCCGGCTGCCAAGGGCTGCTGACCCCATTCCTCATGCCTCGACTTCCTCATCTGCACAGCAGAGGAAGCAGGTGCTATGGGGCTGAAGTGCTTCACAGATGCAATGTTTGCGGAATAGGATCCGGCAGCTAGTGGAACTCAGTGAGGGCTGGCACCTTCAAGTGTACCCACCCCAAGACCCTCTTTGTGGTCCGGGCCCTGCAGGAGGCCAGGGCTGCGTGTGAATCCTGGCTCTGCTGAGTGCTCACAGGACTTCCAGCGAGTGACTTGACCTCTTCAGGAACCCAGGACAATGAGGCTGACCTCCAGGCTGTGGGGATATGGTCTAAGCAAGGAGTGCCACGTCATTAGTGCCTACTAGGTAAGAGGCATCCCCAAAGCATCCGCTACTTTTATTAACAAGAGACCTTCCTGGCACCTGACTTTTCTGTGCCTGTCTCCTACACGGAGACCAGGTCCTCCTTGCCATCTGGGGCGAATCTGGAGCTGGCATCCCTGCCCTGCACAGACCCCACACTTCACCAGGCACCACGGCATGCTCGGACAGTCCTCGTTCTCTGTTGCCTCTCTGGACAGTGGCTACATTCACCTGGGGCCAGAGAGACAAGCAGTGATGCCCAAGGCCACCACTTCCTGCAGACCCCACCCGGGGTCCTCGCGCCTGTGCGGCTCCTGCAGAGAAGCCTTGCCTGCCGCAGCCCCCACGTACACACCCTGGTCTCCCCTTAGCATTCCCTGAACTACGTGTTCAGGGGGCATTCTGACCAGGTCTTCTCCCAGAGCGCTCTGTGTACAAATCTGTGATTTCCCCTGGATATCTATAATTTTTTTTTCAACACAAACTGAACCACGGATGAACATGTTTTCAGGACTCTCTGCAGAATTGCTGATGTTATTTTTGAATCATTGGCAGCAAGGACTCTGCCAAAATACTCAAGGTCAAGAGACCAGCATGGTTCTAGGCAATCTGTACCTCTTAAAACAGTGACAAATATGTTATTTAATTTTAATGAGCTTTTTTGCATCTCAAATCTAATTACAGCATTATCAAGTACTGCTTTGAACTGCAGGTGGCTTCTCATTACGTGTGCAAAGCCTGCCACGAGCATTTTTCGTGAATACTAATAACTGCTTAATTTTACTATCCGCTTTAAAAAAAAAAATAAAAACTTTCAGCAACTTAGAAGGCTGGGTTTTATAAAGCATCTGTGGAGAGTGAGCCACACAGCAACGCAGCTTAATTAAAAAAAAATAAATACTGTCCGTGGCCACCCTGAAGGATGCCAGCTTGGGGAGCCCAGGGGGGCGGTGGACTTGGGCTGGGGCCTTGCTCCAGGAGCTCCTTGGAGGCTGTTGGATGGCAGGCTTCTTGCATCACATTCAAATTTCCCAATTTGCTTGCAGTTCAGAGAGAATGGTTCTGTCAACAGATTTTCTGGGTGACGGACTTCAGTAATAAGCCTGGAGCGAGAGGTCCCTGGAGACTCGCTCCAGAAGTCTATCGTATGGACAAGTTCAGGGAGAAGCTGTCCGAGAGAGTCCAGCTGCCTCGGGGCCAGGCTGGGATGTAGGATTAGGCAAGCAGCCATGGCCGATCCGCGGCTGTGGGTGAAAAGCACTGTGAGAGTTGTTAAAACTCATAACTAGGAACCCACCCCAGGGGGTGAGGCAGTGTCTGGATTAGTATGTGCTTAAGTTTAGCAGTCGCTAAGGCTGAACATTTCTTCGGCGGTCAGCTTCCTGACTGATACCTTCTCCAGGCAGAGGGTCTAGGAGGGAAAGGTTGCTGTTACAGTTCAGCTCTAAACTGTCCCCCAAAGGCGTGTGTGTGTGTGTGTGTGTGTGTGTGTGTGTGTGTGTGTGTGTGTGTAAGATGACTGGATCGTGGGATTGGTGGATTCAGCCATGGATCAGCTCAGAGCTGAAGGAGCTGTTAGGAGGCCGGGCCGGGTTGAAGAAGGTCACTGAGGATGTGACACGCAGGTCTGGATTCTCAGCCCCAGCTCTTCCGTCTCTCTCTGCTTCCAGGTTGCCCTGGGTAAACAGCACACCTCCTCCAAGCCTTGCTGCCCTGATCTTTCTGCCTTGGAGCCAGCTGACTAGGGAAAAGAATCCACTAAAATCCTTGAGCCAAAATAAACTGCTCCTCCCTTAAAGCGTGGGTGGGGGGTACTGTACCTTAGCGACAAGAGAGTGGCTGATACCATGGTCCCTTGTCATTTTCATTCAGGAAGATTCTGCAGCATGTGACACATGGGGTACATTTGCTCTAGGTTGTGTCCGTATATGTGCTTACTCTGCCTCTGACCTGGAGCCCTGGGAAAACCCAAGCGACATCTGAGGCTGTCCCTAGGCCAGGCTGCTGAGCCAGAGATCCTTCCCTTTCTGATGAAACCCATACGGCATGGGTTGGATCTTAAATGCCCCCAAAGGACCGTACGTAAAAGGGCTAGTCACCGGCCTGTGCCACTGTTGGGAGTGGTGGGACCCCTGCGAGGGGGAGCCTAATGGAAGCTAGGTCATTAGGGGTGTGTCCCTGGGGGGACTCCGGAGCCCCACCCACTCTCATCTTTACTTCCTGGTATACAGGAGGCAAGCAGCTTCCTCCTCCATGCTCCCTGCCTCGTGACCTGGCCCGAAGCCCCTGGAGCCAGATGCCAGCGCAGACCCTTCCTGCTTTCAGCAGGTTTATTTCAGCTGTGCTGTCACAGCGAAGGGCAGTTGCCCTACACACCACGGCCCAGCTCTGTTTCCCTTCCTCAGCTCCAGTTCCTGCCCCTGTCCTACCCAGAGGGCACCCAGTCAAGCTGGCCCAAGATCCTGCTCTCCACCTGCTCGTGGTCAGTGGAAAACCAGCCTCTATAGACACCCGCGTCCTGATCCTCAGACTCTGTCACATGGTGCCATGTCTGGGTGTGGCTGGAGTACGTCCCCGTTGGTCCCCAAGGTGGCACTGGAGGCTGTGGGACCTCTAAGAGGTGGAGCTGGTGCGAGGTAAGCAGGTCATGGGTGCAACGCTGGGAGACAGTGATTCTGGTCTTAGGGAGCGAGCGAGTCACTTGGAGAGGAAATTGATACAAAAGGGTGTGACTGGCCCCAGCCTGCTTCCCAGTTTCCAGCCTCAACACATGCCCTCTCCCTCTTACACAGACTCCTCCCACAGTGCCACCTGCCATTAATGGCTCAGGTTGGAGGGGTGGGGGTCCCTCACCAGAGCCAGTGTCATGCTGCTTAGATTAGAACCTCTAAACCCGTGAGTTAAACAAATGTCTTTTCTCTATAAAATGTCTAGCCTCAGGTGTTTTGTCCCAGCAGTGGAAAACTGACTACTAATATGGCAAAAGAGAGTTAAGATTGCAGATGTAATTAAGGTAGGTGATCAGCTGATGTTGAGATGAAAAAGATTGCCTAGCTATTGCCAATAGAATCTCATTAATCCTTAAAAATGGACTAGAAAGAAAAGACAGAAAAGAGTTCAAAGAAATAGGACACGTGAGGGATTTGCTCTGCCCTTGGCATATTTGAAATTACAGAATGGGCCGTAAGCCAAGGGATGAAGGCATCTCTAGAGCCAGAAAGGCCAGGGAATGGTCTCTCCACTGAGTCCCGAAAGGAACACACCTCATGACACCCTGATTTCAGCCCAGTGAGATTAGTGTCAGCCTTCTGTAATAAATTCATGCTGATTTAAGCCACTGAGTCTGTGTGACAGCAACAGGAAGGGAATCAGCAGCAGACTCACAGCTGAGAACTACCAAAGGCAGACGGCAGAGCTCTGTGACTGCCGTCCTGTCGCATCAGCAGCCGTGTTAGAGCGTGACAGGGTAAGAGCGGTAACAACCTGCGGGTCCCCATCCTTCACAGACTTGTGGTGTGGCGCTCGCGTTCCAGATTCAGCAAGGCTGAGGCAAGCCTCCAGTGTCCCATGAGCCACGCAATTTTACAAGTCCTAGGTCCATACCTGCAGCGCCCTGCAGGTGACTGTGCTGCTGGCCTGTCCGGGGAACCACAGCTCACTTGGGCTCCCGAGAAACTGTGCTGGCTTGGAAGCTGTCGCCTAAGAAACCCTACCTGGGCCTCTTGCAGGCCTGGTCCCACAGGGCCGCGAGTCCTGCACCAGCTTGGCAGAGGGACCTTCTGCCTCCCTGGCCCTGACAGTGGGAGGTAATGGGCCAACACTGAAGCCTTTGCTTTTATAAGAGAACAAGCGGTTTATGACAAAGAACAAAGTTTTCTTCTTTACGAGGCCATCCTTGGTGTGCCCTCCCTGAGCCCATTAAGCCTAGTTATCTCTTACACGACACAGCCACACAGGTACCGCTGCCACCGACAAGTTCATTGAAGAGAATTTATAGCCTAATTGTGCAGCTGTTGCCTTCGGAGTCAGTTTTAAGAGATTGTTACACAAGCACTGTCATAATTTAGTCATGTTTTCATCTCACAACTATTCTGTAATTACTGTTGTTAACAGCGAATGGTAAACAAGAGAGTGAAGAGGACCAGCCAGAGAGTGCTAACAAACCATGGAGCAAGCAGAGGGTGACGCTGGGACCTGCGGAGCTCACCAGAAGCCCAACAGACCCATCAGCCTCCGAGGCTGGCCATGAACTTCAGCACCAAGTGTGTGCCCAAGCACCCACCGGGCAGAAGTAAAAAGCTGAGCACTGGTCCAAATCCCTGCCAGGAGCCCGTGTCCGCTGCCTTCCTTCCTTCTGCTTCCGCCAAGGGTGGTCAGGACTCAGGCAGCAGCAGCGAGCACCAAGCAGCATGGCCGGAGCACGGCAGATGCAGTGCACATCTGTTCAGTGGGCAGGACGAGCTCCGGCTCCCAGATGAGGCCTTGCTGCAGCACTGCTGGAGCAGAACGCACTGGAACCGGCTGCAGAGGAGCCTCGGGCAGCCACAGGCATGGCCGAGCCTGCCTCCACGCCCAGCTGCCCCAGCCCTCAGCTGCAGGCTGGCTGGTCTGCACAGAAGACCCAAAGAAGAAGCTTCCAACCCCAGCCCCAGGGCAGGGCAGAATCCAGACCCACAGCCTCAGAAGCCCAGCCGCTGCCTGCGTGGCTGCCTCCTCCACTGCCTACATGGCCTCCACAGCCAGTCACAGCTGAGCACTGGGGATGAACATCATGCCTGAAGAGAGCAAGGGGGGAGGCAGAGCTGTGACCCAGGCAGCGCCAGCAGAAGGGTGGTCTGCTCAACAATCACACCAACAACAATAGTAACTGCAGTGTTTGCGGTCCTGTGGCAGCCTAAGCCTTGAGGTGCTGGTGCTCCCAGCACATAGGTAAGGTAATAAACACACCCAGGGCCACAGACTCAGAACTCTAACTGAGCCCAAGTCCCCGGTGCCAACCCCTATGCTCTCTGGGGGCCCTTGGGTGTAAATGAGCAATGTCCCCTCTGAGAACCACTGGGGCACTAGCATACAAAGGCACAGATTTCTTTGGCCCCAGGGCAGAAGAAGAACAGTGGGGACAAGGAAAGGGGGGAAGAAATGCAGCAGGTACCCCGCATCATCTACACCAAGCTCCCTGCCCCCCAAGCCCCACCTCCAGGCATCCAAAGCTGCCAGCCCCGAGCAGAGGGAGGTGACAGGAGGAGGTCGCATGCTCTTCTGAATACGGTACCTAACGAGGCTGGAAGACTCATTTCCAGATTGCCTGAGCCAAAGAGAAAAATTGAAGGTCTGGAGACAACAATCAATAAACCTGAAGCTCTCCTAACAGAGAAGAATAAAGACTATGAAGTGATGAGAAATCGAAACGCTGACCTGCAAAGCAGGAGCAGGCGCAGAAAGGTCAGAGTGGCCCGGAGAAGGGCGGGTTATAGTGGCCAGGAGGGTGCTCCGGTCACAGGCTAGGAGAGGGAAGGAGCAGGAAGGCTTCAGAAGAGAGAGTCCCAGCCAGGCCCATGGAGCTCAGAAACAAGTGCCAGCTTGCACTGCCCCTACTCCCAGCGCCAGGGGCTGGGGATGTGCTCCCAGAGGCCTGAGTGTCCGGAAGGCCTTGGTCTTCGGAGCCAGGCTGCTCCGAGCTCGGAGCCCACCTACTGCGCGGCCCTCAGCAAAGACTCAGGCTCTCTGACAGGATGGCTAAGCTGGGGCTCTCTTCTCCCCATTCTGCAGAGGCGAGCTCAGAGCTCACACTCTGACAACATCACTGTGCAAGTCAGGGGCCTGAGAGGCAGTGTAGGTAAAGGGACATCGGCACGCGTGGGCCAGGTGAGACCGCACTAGGGATAAAAGGATAAACTGGAGTCTCCCCTGCCCAAGCCCCAGCATGGACACGAGCAGGAGGTGCTTTCTAGGCACCACTGTCACCAGACGCCCCGCTGGGTGCCTCCTGTGGGTAAATCCCCCAAGCTGCACGGCAGCGGGGCACTGCGACAGCCCGCACTCAATCTGCACACTCATGGCAGGCCAATTCCACACACAGCACACACCCTTTACCCCTCTACTGGCTAGCAGTCACCAAGCGGCCATCCCGGGGCCACCCTCGGAAAGCTACAACATGGACCTCCTCGCCCAGACTGGCCGAGAAAAGCAACAGAAGCTTTTCAGGAAATGATGAGGAAATTGGGGCCGGGGCGACGGCTCAGCAGCATGAGCGCTTGCCCGTCAGGCTCAAGAGCCTGAGGCCAGTCCCCGGCTGACGGGGAAATGGAAAGCCCCAACTGCCTGACTGACATGGGCAGGGTCCCGGCTGTGACCACCTCACGCCAAGCGGCGCCTGAGCCTCCCCCAAGGACCCCGCCTCACGGGCCAGAGGCTCTGGGGCTGAGGGGCAGCGGCTTCCCCCACAGAACTGACCCATAGCATCGCGGACTTTCCCGGCATCGCTGGGTTTTATGCCAGTGTAATGCTCAGCCATTTTATGTGGGCTTATGTGCAGTGTGTGCCAAAAAGCTCATAAAAAAGAGGGGAGAAATGGAACGAGCATTGTTTTTGAAAGGCCCTTAACAGACCATAAAGCGCGCTGACTTTCATCCCTCGGGCTTTCCCATCTTGAATCAGACTTCCTCAGCCAAAGCAGGAAGTGGGCCCGGGAGGTGACAGCAAGTAAGAAGTTGGGCCCGAGGCAAGACATGGGGACCCCACCCCCTCCATAAACAAAGAAGCACTCAGGGCTGGGTGCAACCCCGTGCCCAAGCATGACACGCCCACTGGACTGTGAGGACATTTGTCAGGGACCATGACAAGAGGGGTCTATCAGATGTGAAGGACACAGCCCACTGGGCCCCCACCTGGTCCCCAGATTGGGCCCTGGCCACACACTTCCCCACACTTCCCCCAGGGACAGCATCACGCACAGCAAGAGGGAGAGCTTTCGCTCTCCAGCTTCCAGAATCCTCTCTGTCTCTCAGGCTGGGCTGCATTCCAGGAATGGAATCTATACTGAATTCCTCAAAGCTATGACAGGCAGGGAGAGAACCAGGGGGCAGCCACAGGACGGGCTATTGGGCAAACATTAAAACTCATGTTTGCAAAGAATATTTAATGACAAGGAGAAATGCTTACAATATGTTGTTAAATGAAAAAGTAAGTGACAAAACATTCGACCTCCATGCTACGAAACATGGTCAAACAAACACACGCCCTGCTGCAAGGGACAGGGGCAGGGGAACCAGCACAGTGCCGGTGGTCATGGCCTCAGGGTGGTGACGGTGGAGGCCAGTTCCTGTCCTCTCAATGCTCTTCCCTATGCTCCAAGTTCTTCACAGTGAAGAACTGCTTCTACTGCTGGAATTTATTGTTAAAAATATATTAAGTTTTAATAATATATCTTCCCAAACAAATGTTTCACTATCTTATCCCAGTTGATGCTAGCAGCATCTAAACAACTCAATATTGTTGTCCCTTTCTAAACAACTGCCACCACAGCTAAGAGGCACCAGAGTGGCCAGACAGAGGCAGGCAGGGACTGGCTGGACAAGGCTGATTGGGTGGGGGAGGGGTGGGCAGCCCAGAGCTCCGGAAGCCTGGCCGGGAAGGCAGGACCTCGCGCTGGCATGGTACCTCATGGTCTGTGCCACATGTCACATGGGTACGTACGCACTCGACAGTCAGCATGGCATGCTGCAGTCTTAGCGCACTTGACGCTCCACCCACGCCTCAAGTCACCCAGCGGACAACAATGCGCACAGCAAAGTTCCCAGTGGCAGCCTGCTTGATGGTCTGCCCAGCGCCCCGGCAGGCAGACAACAGCCGTGTCCCAGGCCAGGCCTGTGCTCCCTGCTCTAGCTGGGGCAGGAAAGGCACAAGGCTTCAGGGCTGGGAATGGGGTCCGGGAAGTTTATGGGCAAGTGTCAAGGTGAAGTTCAGCCCCGCTGAAGGACAGGAGGGCAAGCGGCCCCTCTGAGGGCTCCCTGCCCTGGCCCAAGAAAGAGGCCTTCTTTAAGAGTGTGTTCCAGGCTAGCAATTCAACCGAAAGTACAGCAGGTGAAAATGCATACTACCACCCCATTTGACAGATGGAAACACAAATGTGTTCTCTCAGCAGGAACTTGCAGGGCACACTATGAGCCAGGTCGTGGCCTGCACTTCACTAAAACCTCAGGTGTCCCTGTGAGATAGGGAATCATTCCTAGGTGTTAAGAGATCCGACAGCTCGGCTCAGAGAAGTTAGGTTACTCAACTAAAGTCACACACGGGAGCAGACATGAGCCAGGACCCAATAACTTCCGGATGAGTGAGTGAACCCAGCTGTCCAGATCCCAGCCCTGTGGCCTCCCATCGGGACATGAAGTCACTACTTCCGCTGGGACTCCCCAACCCTCTACTCTGTGACCCCACGAAAAAGGAACAAGCCCAAGCACACTGCCCACCTCTGGGCTGAGAGGGGTGTCCACCACGTGCTAATATGGGGTGTCAGTGGGGCCTGTAGGGATTCCTCACCCCAAATCAGCTACAAAAAGGGTTGTTTGCAACTCCCAGTAGAAAGCACAAGGAGAAGCAAAGGGAAGCCAATGCCGCAGCCTCCGCGCTGCTGCAGGCAGAGCCCACGCCCTGTGCTGGCCTGCTCTCCTGCAGACAGGGCACAGATGCCTCAGGACTCCCGAGGGACGTCCCTGCCTGTGGACAGCCCCTGACAGAAGCTGTTCATGGACACCCCGTATTAGCATCCCTGCCTCCTCTCCCTGGCTGCGGTCATTCTTACCGGCCCCTTGGGACGCAGGGCTGCAGGGTGCCCTCTGTAGCACTGTGGCTGGGTGGGGCCAGGGAGCTCAAGCCTTCAACCACAGCACAGGGCCCGCAGGGGCTCCACAGTCAGCAGGAGGCAGCAGTGAGGATTTCTTCTTCTCCTTGAAGCCCGGGGGCTCTTGTTCCCATAGTCCATCCTGAGATGCATCGTGGGGAAGTAGCTGGCACCACAGGCATCTGGGCTCCTTTCCTGCCAGTCAGTCCCAGCACTGCCAACCCTGGATCCCAAGGGAATAACCCGCTATCTGTAATTTAATCTTGTAACAGAAGAACAGCCCCAGCAAGATAGGAGCTGGTATTCAGCTCAGTGGTAGAGCACATACCTGGCAAGTACAAGGCCTGGCTTCCATCCCACCTACCACAACGTACGCATGCACGCGCATACTCACGCATGCACAGTAGGAGGCTGACGAGACACTGGAGGAGCTGGTGGCCTCCATGGGTCCAGGTTCCTCTAGCATTAGCCTAGTGTGCAAAGCAAGGATGTGGGGCCAACGAGACAGCTCAGTGATCTAAAGCACCTGTTTAGGCAAGGGACCTTGGTTCAATCCCCAGCATCACACACCACTCTCATCCAGGTCTTTCCAGGCTACACTAGCCACAAAAAAACCCAGCAAGGATATATGGGGTTGTTTGGACGCAGGACCAGGCCATCTCCTCCTCAGTGCCTCTACCTGCACTGACACTGTCCCCTGCCTCTGGACGGAGAAGCCCCCCCATCCTCAGCATCCAAGAGGCACTAAGCACCTAAGAGCAGCCAGTGTCTCAGCCAAGAAACTGCCAGCAGAGAGCAAAGATGCACCCGTCCTTGGAGGCGCAGGATGCACAGGCCTTGTGGGCCCCACACGGCAGATGCCACAGCTCTGCCATGACTCTGCTGCGTGGCCTCAGCAGCACAAGCCCCCATCAGAGCTGGGTCTCCTTCCCTGTCAAACAGGGACAGGGACAGCACTCCTGAGGCTGGCAGTAGAGATCAGATGAGCCCATGACCTCAAGACCTAGTGCTCTGAGGACAATCAATCCATGTCACCGCCTTTCCCTTCTGCACAAACTGGCTGTGTCGCTTTGGGGATGACTCCAACGTCCAGTGTCTTCTTTTGAGAAATGAGCTTGTTGCAGCGGGCGAGCTGTAAGATGAGAAGAGCCGGCTCTAGTGACTCACTGCTTTGCCCATGGTCACGCAGGCAGCCAGCTTGCAATGGTCTGACCTAACCCCAGTCCCCGCCACTCTGATCCAGGTCTTTCCAGGGCGACAGTCTCGAGGGCAGGCTGAGGGGTACGCTTGCTCGCCAGAGCCTTTCTACAATACCTCATGGCCCTGCCTTCAGAAACTGCAACCTTGGAGCAAAATACCAGCTCCAGTAGCCCAGGCAATACAGCCCCAGAGGCCTCACCGTCTTCTCAGAATTCCCGTGCCCAGCAGCATCCATGGGGCGTGTAAAACGGGGTCACCCACATACATCTGCTCCAGTGCCCTCCAGGGTGTCCAAATTGGATCCGCCCGTGCTGACAGCAGAAGAGGCTGCACACAGATCTCACGCGTGACCCGGCCTAGCTCCATCTGCTCACAACTTTGAAATCCCAGCTGTTTAAGGGCCCTCACAAGAACCCTTCTTCCTGACCCCATTTTCCCCAGGAGTCACCAGTTACGGGGTCTGAAATGGGAACAATTTAGTCTATTTCAATTAATCATCAATTCTAAAGATAAAGTCTCAGAGTGGATTAGTCACAAGGACTGGATTAGTCAGACTTATCTTGGAAAAGGCAGGAGTGTGTGTGCGCAGGTCTCTTGCCTCAGCAGATGGTCCCTTTCTCTGTGTCTCCCTCGACAATCATCCCGCCTCTCAAGATAGCGGCGAAATCCAAATGGAGGTGACACAGAAGGAGACACACTTCAGGAAGCAATGGCACCTGCAAGCACGGCCGTCTGATTTAATGAGTTTCCTTAATCACCTCCAGCCTGTGGTGCAAGGAAAGCAGGTAGCCTCTGGGGGTCAAACTCCGGGCCTGAGGGGAGAGCCTGCTATTTACGACCTCGACCTCGTGCGTGCGTGGAGCACCTCACTAACCTAAGCATAGCTTTCTGAACTGCAAGGAGAGGAAAACCATGTTGAACGAGGATTGAGATGCCGCTTACAAGTTGTCAGCAGAGAACCCAGTACGCGCTACGCTCGACCCACATGGCAGCCCACCCTTGTCCCCACAGTGCCAGCACTGCCCAAAGCCAGGCAAGTCACTGGGGCTTGTTCCTCATTGGTAAAATGGGGACAGTAGGCCGCGTCCTTCTCATCTGCCCGGATCGCTGAGAGGATGAGAACCTGGATGAGGATGCCCACAGCAGAGTGCAGAGTGCTGGGCTACCTCCCCGTACCCCAAGTGTCTGTATACAGGGAGTACAGCCCCGCGCAGAGTTGGGGGCTGCCAGCAAGACCTTCACAACTTGTCACTAAGCCTTCACACGTCACCGGCCGAGTCCGCACACAAAAAGGCCAGCATGGGGAAAGGCATTCTGCCAAGCAGCCTGGCTGTGCATGGCAGGCCCGGCCCAGCCACACAACTGCATGTTCTCGCGCAACTTACACACTGCACGTCTCTAAGCCCCAGTTTGCTGATCTATACAACAGGAGTAAAAACAAGAATTACCGGGATAATGTGAGAATTTGCTTCTATCCGCTTATTCCTTCCCTTCAACATTGTACTGGAGGCCCTAGCTGGGGCAAGTACCCAGGGAAAAGAAAATGCGTCCGGACAGAAAAGAAGGAAAACTACCTTAACATATACCTGAGATTATCTTATACATAGAAAATCCTAAGGAATTCATAAAGAGACTACAAGAACTAATAAGTTCAGCAAGATTGCAGGATACAAAATCAATAGACAAAAATCAATTACATTTGTAATGAACAATGCTGAAAATTAAATTAAGAAAATTCCATTTGTAATACCTTCAAGAGGATAAAATACTTCGAAAAATGCAATAAAAGGAAGTATAAAACTTTGAAAACTACATAACATCATTGAAAGAAATTAAAGAAGGTCTAAATAAGTAAAAAGACATCCCATGCTCATGGATTAAAAGACTTAACACTGTTAAGTTGGCAACGCTCCCCCAATTGAGCTATAAATTCAATACAATCCTTATCAAAATTCCAGTGAGCTTCTTGGCAGAAACTGACGAGTGGTTTCTAAGGTCCAAATGGAAATACAAGGGTTCGAGATAGCCAAAACCATCTGGAGAAAGCAAAACAGACTTGGAGCACTCACATTTTACAATTTCAGAACTGGCCATGAAGCTCTAGGAATTCTGACAATGTAGTGCGGGGCTGGGGAGATAGCTCATCGGCTCAAGCGCCTGCTGACAAGCGCAAGGTCCTGAGTTCAATCCCTGGTAACCAAATAAAACAAGACAATGTAGTGTAAGGAGAGATGTCTAGATCAGTGAAATAGAGTTCAGAAATACACCTAAAGGTTTCCAAGAAGGTTCAGCAGGAGGAAGCATAGTCTTTTCAACAAGCGGTGCTGTGCACACGCACAGAATGGAGCTGGACCCTTCCTCACACCGTAGCTAGAATTCCGAAATGGACACAGAGCTCAAGATGGGTCAAAGACCTGAATGCAAGAGCTGAAGCTACACAACTCTTTTAGACAAAAATACAGGTGTTAGTCCTTATGGCCTTGAGCTAGGTACTAACTTCTAGCTCACAACAAAGCATGAGTAACAACGACAAAAACTTGACACCATCAAGATTTAAAATGTCTACATTTCTACCATCAAGAAACTGAAACCACCGAAGAAAATATTTTCAAATAGCAAAGCTGATAAGAGCCTTGTATCCACAATAAAGAATTCTTATTACTGAATAATGAAAAGACAAGGCACGTTTAAAATGGGCAAAGGAAATGATGTCCAATATCATTAGTTATCGAGGAAACACAAATCAAGCCCACAATGGGCTATCAGCTCATGCCTACAGGATGGTTACAACAAGAAATATACCATTGAGACATGCCAGTTGCTGCTGTGCCCTCGGGTAGATGACTGTTCAAAAAGAATGTGGTGGTGAATGAAGGCAAGAGACAGGAAAAGGAATACTGTGGGACTGTCCTGCTTCAAGGTTG
>NDGN010684884.1:0-27488 GCA_002564285.1 Tympanoctomys barrerae | reverse complement strand
ATAGATGCAAAAATCCTCAATAAAATAATAGCAAACAGAATGCAGCAAATCATCAAGAAGACTGTACATCAGAACTAAGAGACAGTCATCCCAGGAATATAGCAATGGTTCAATATACACAAATTCATAAATGTAACACACCACATTAACAGAGCCAAAGAAAAAAATTACATGATCATTTCAATAGATGCATAAAAAGCTTTTGACCAAGTCCAACACTCATTCATGATAAAGACCCTACAGAAAATCAGAATAGATGGCTTTTACCTCAACCTGATAAAAAGCCACCTACAACAAACCAATGGCCAGTATCATGCTAAATGGACAAGAATTGAAAGCCTTCACTTTAATATCATCAAGGATGTCTACTGTCACATTCCTGTTCAATACAGTTCTGGAAAAATTAGCCAGAGTAATTAGACAAGAGAAAGAAATAAAAAGAATAAGAATTGGAAAAGAAGAAGTGAAATTATCATTAATTACAGATGACATGACACTGTACATAGAAGACTCCCAAATCTCTATTAAGAGACTTGTAGATTTAATAACCAAATTCAGTAGTGTAGCAGGAAACAAAGTCAGCATTCTAAAATCAATAGCATTTATATACAAACAATGAATGCACCAGGAGAGAAATTATGGAACCATGCCTTTCATAATAACACCCCAAAAATGAAATACTTAGGAATCAAATCACACAAAGGAAGTAAAACATTTACACAGTGAAAATTATACTACTCTGAAAACAAAGATGGGAGAGGATTTCAGAAAATGTAAAGATATTCCTTGCCCGCAGATAGGAAGAGCCAACGCTGAAAATGGCCACGCGCCCAGTATTGTGATACGGCCTCAGTGCAGTCCCGACTAACATACCACCAGTATGTACACCTTACAGAGCTAGAAAAAAAAAAAAAAAAAAAATCCTAAAATTCATCTGAAACCAGAGGAGACCTAAAATGGCAAAAGCAATCCTGGGTAACAAAGAAAAGGCAGGAGGCATCACAATCCCTGACTTGAAACTGTACTATTAGAAAGCTACTATGATAAAATCAGCATGGTACCGGCAAAAACTAAAGAAAACAAAACAGACCTAAGGATCAGTGGAACAGATTACAAGATGCAGCCACAACTACAAACATACAAACACATTCAGCCACCTTCGCCTTTGAGAAAGGGGCCAAATGTGTTTACTGAGGAAAAACAGCCTCTTTCATAAATGGGGCTGGAAAAACTGGCTTTCTACATGTTGAAGGCTTAAAATAG
The DNA here is from genome assembly GCA_002564285.1 of Tympanoctomys barrerae. Lineage (NCBI taxonomy): Eukaryota > Metazoa > Chordata > Mammalia > Rodentia > Octodontidae > Tympanoctomys > Tympanoctomys barrerae. The sequence goes on along the minus strand of NDGN010684884.1, from coordinate 26,225 downwards.
ACCCACGACTATCACCATGTGCAAAACTACCGTCAAAATGGAGCAAAGATTTAAATATTAAAACTGAAACACTAAGCTTCTGGAATAGAAAGTAGGTAGAGGGCCCAGGGAGCTGGCTCAGTAGAATAAGTACTTGCCTGGAGAAAAAAAGAAAGAAAGAAAGAAAAAAAGTAGGTCAGTGGGTAGAAATCTTAAGAATGTAGGGGTAGGTAAAGAGTTCATGAACAAAAACAATCAAACTGCACAGAAAATGCTTCAAAGAATCAACAATTGGGATTCTATCTTACGGGTTGGGGAGATGGCTCAGTAGAATAAGCACAAGGCAAGCCTGCCTGGCAAGCACAAGGGCCTGAATTCAACCCCCAGTTCTGCACAAAACAAAACAAAACAAACCACCAAACACTGGGATTAAAAAAAATTTGCCCTCCAAAATTCAAAGACCAATCCAAAAATGGGTATTTGAGATGAATATATGCTTTTCAAATGAAGAGATACAAATGACATGCAAATGTATGAAAAAATGTCCAACATCATTGGTCATTCAAGAGATGTAAATTAAAACTCTGAGATACCATCTCATGCCAGAAAGAATGGCTGTCATCAAGAAATCAACCAATAGCAAATACCAGAGAGGCTGTGGGGAGAAAGGAACCCCTCTTCACTGTTGGTGGGAGAACAGGCTGGTGCAACTGTTATGGAAATCAATATGCAGATTCCTCAATAAGCTAGGCTTGGAGGGCTCACTCAAGCCAGCTATTTCCCCGCTGGGTATTTTCCAAAAGAACTGAAATCATCATACCACAGCAGTTCCTGCACATCCCTTTGTTATAGCTAAGTCCTGAGAACACCCCAAATGCCCATCAGCTGAAGAATGGGTAAAAAGATACGGTATTTTTACACAAAGACATATTATTCAGCTACAAAAAGAGATAAATTTGAGACTTTTGTAGATACATGGATGTAACTATAGACTAGATGGGTAAGTTAAATCAGCCCCACATGCGCAAACATCATTATTATTTCGCTTGTGTGAGAACTTGAAAGAACTAATTAGGGGCACTGGAGAGAGAGCTCAGCGGTCTAAGCTCCTGCCTGGCAAGTGCAAGGGCCAGGGTTCGATCCCTAGTATGGCATACTGTGCCTGTGCTGGCCCTGCAATAGAGAGACCCTATACCATATAAAGAAATAAAAAGATCTTTTTAAAAATATCTAAAATCTGAAACGTACAACAGATACTATAAAAGGGAAAGAATTAGCTCGATGTAAAGGAAAAACTTGGATGAGGAAAAGGACAAATAAAGAAAAAAAGATATATTTATGTATATGTGCAAGATATATTTATGTATATATGCAGGATACTTTGGATAACTGTACTGCTGATTTTTGCTGTTTTTTGTTGTTGTTGTTGTTGTTGTTTTTTGGTATGTATCTAGCACTGGGTCTCACTACACAGCTTGGACTCGTAGTGATCCTCCTGTCTCAGCCTTCCCAGCGCTGGGATGGGCTAGTGTAACATGTGGTGCCAGGTATCAAACCCAGTCCCTGTGCTTGCCTAAGCAGGTGATCAACCCGCTGCACTATCTCGCCAGCCCTTCTGCTGTTCTTTTGAAAGCAGTCAATGCTTAAGGGTGATTTTCATTTTTTTCTTTTAAATTTTTTATACCTTTTTTGTTACTGTTTTTTCTTCAAACTAATCTTGCACTTTTATATCTGGTAACCTCAACACCTACTCTGAAGACAACATCATACAACAGAGCAACCACTGTGCAATTATTACTTTAGTGAATTTCTTTTGGGGGTGGGCGGAACTGGGGATTGAACTCAGGCCCTTGTGCTTCTCCCCAGCCCAGCCCCTTATATCGTTTTTTAATGTTGGTTTGTTTTTGTTTTTGTTTTTTTAATCACTATTTTGTATTTAAAAAAAGAAAAAAAACAAGGGCAAACTACCACGTGATTTAGGCAGTGCTCAAGGCAGAGACGCACGAGTTGCTAAAGGCCACTGAGCGGCTTCCACAGGCACACACAGAGCTCACACATGGTGTGCACACTTGGTGGTTTGTGTCACAGCAAAGTTCAATGATTTCTGGAAAGCAACAACAACAAACATAATCAATATGGACACGACAGGAGTGGCTGGGTGTTTTGATGAAAGGAAAATAAGAGGCAAAAATACAAGCCAAAAAATAAAAGGTGGTATGGACTACTCATATTCCTAACCAAAATTTTAATGAAAAAATAAAGTGTGCTTTAAAAAAATATTCAAGAGAAAACTAAGAAGCCAGAACTTAGCTGCCTAGGACTCTCAGGAGCGCTAGGAACCCAGCAGGAGCCGGGCAGTCACTGGCGGGGTCTGCCCGTGAGCGGCAGCAGCCTCCCAGAGGCCACTGCGCAGGCCGGCCCTGCCTCCAGCGGTGGGCAGCCCCGATGCTCGCGCTCCGCGGCGCCGGCCGACCGCACAGAAGGGGCTCTTAGAACAAAACGACCTCCTCCCTGACCTAGGTTTCCACAAGAAGGCTGACGCTACAAGCGCGCCACCTGCTTCACGCTCCTCTTGGGAGCTCCTCACTCAGTCAATCCACTCTTCTGCAGTGGCGTCCAGTTTTTTATTTTTTAAAGAGAAGAACAAATAATTTAAAAAACATTAGAAATATTGCAGAATTTAAAAAACCAAGTTGATAGTAATTTAACAAAACTTATTATGCTGCATTGTTGTATTCAAATCAGTTGTTCAGATTACCATGTATAAGAATGCAAAATTGGCCAAAAGATTTTTATAAAGAATTAAAAAGGAGACAGAAAAAAGTGAGCATTAACTGTTCCTTTCAACAGACCAGAAGGAAACAGCAGTACAGTCATCCAAGCTATCCCGGGCAGACGCGTCCGTCTTTTTCCCTCCTGTCTTTGCTTCTCTCTCCTTCCCTCAGCCCAGCTGTCCCTTTCACAGTATCTACTGTACCTTTCCGTCTTAGCTACCCTCCGGGGTCACACCAGGGAGATGCACATGCCTCCGCGGAACACTTACTGCTGGCCCTGTCTGCACCAGTCACTGAGGGATTCAGAGGCAAGGCTGCAACCTGCGTTTCACAAAGGACTAACCTGGAGTGATGCGCACAAGGCAGGGCGAGGCGGCCTGGAGGTGTGGGCCAGCGCAGCCCAGAGAGACGAAGCTCCGGTTCTCTGCGCGGTCAGGAGAGGGGCAGCACAGGAGGTCGTGGCCAGCGCTGGGAGGGCAGCTCCGCGCTGTCTGCACGGGCAGGCGGCAGTAGGCCAAGGCGGGCTCCGGGCCAGTGCTGCGCACAGCGGGGAGAGAGGAAGGGAGGGCGTAGGGACGAGGGACAGGCCGAGGGCCACGCAGGCGGCAGACGCGAGCCCAGGGCCGACCCAGCGGACAGCGCGGGTCAGTGTCACCGGCAGTCTGTACAGTGCCAGGAACAGAGCAGAGTGGGGCGCGAGGCGACACCTCGGCTGGCCTGCTGTCACGGCGGCGAAGGTGTCTTAAAGCCCGAGCCTGGCATAACCAGCGACCGCCATGGCCAGGAGGCGCACCGGCCCAGCCGGGCACCGGAGCCTGCGCACGACACTCGCCTTTGCCAGCTTTTCCACAGTCACCTTGAGTCAGGAGCCTTGGAAATGCTCACCAAGACGGCAGGCAGCTCCGCGGAGACAGCTGCAGCTCCGCGGAGACAGCTGCAGGACGGATGCGCTGAGTAAGCCTGCCGAAGACCACCGCTCAGCCGGAATCCACGCAAGAGATTACGTAGGGGATTAGAGGCTGGTGGGGCAGACCACCGGCTGAGCGCTGGGCTCCGCGGGCATCCACGCCCTCCTTCCTAACTCTCCACGCCAGGCAGCCCAAGGCAACGGGCCTCGCCCGCCGTGCTCACAGAGTACGTGGAGCAACGCGGGAGCACGCCAGGAGCACGGATCACGCAGCCACCGAAAGGGGCTCAGGTACCACGAGGGCCACTGAACTAAAAATGCTCAGGAGTCCACAGACGCTTCTGAGACCAGGGGAGCCAAGAAGCAGGACTGGGGGAAGGGAGTGGTCACTGGGTAAGAGAGCACGGGAGGTGAGGCGCGCAGGCCACAGAGCGGCCTGCGGGCTGTGACGCTGCTGTGAGGCGCACTCCGCTGCGCTGGCAGCAGAAGAGAAGCGGGAGGAGGCTGGACGCAGCTCCACAGGAAAGAGACGGCCGGATCTGCAGTGGGCAGGATAAAGCACCCCGCTGCCTCCACATGTGCCCGGCGTGCAGGGGTGTCTGCTCTTCGGGCTTCCTAAATAAGTTGTCACCTCACGACGAGGCAACCAAACGCTATCTATCTTTGTCAGTTTTTTTTAATGCACTTGGTACGGGTCTTACTACGCAGCTTGGACTCATCGTGATCCTCTTGTTTCCAGCCGTCCCAGAGCTGGGATTACAGGCAGGCGGCACCATGCCTGGACTCTGTGGCCCGCCCAGATCACCGGGGGATGGGGCTGAAAAGGCACAGGTGCCAGGGAACAAATCCTGGGCCCTGCACTGTCCCTGGGCGATCTCGCCGGCCCTGCCAGTTGGTGTTTAAAGGTAAAGATAACTCTTCCTTCATCTAATGTGCCACTGTATGGTTCTTAACTTATATGTTTTCCTTAGCCAGGTGTGGCTGTGGTGCACAGCTATAATCCCAGCAGCTGAGAGGCTGAGTCAGGAGGATTATGGAGCCGGAGGTGAGGGAGTTGGAGTCCAGCCTGGGCTACACAGAGACCCTGTCTGGAAAAAAATGTGTCTTGTCTCTTTAGATACACTGCGAACTTCATTTTGACCTAAAATTAAAATATATGTATACTTCCTTTTTGTCTTTGCTTCTTCATTAAAAACTTATTGACAAGCCATGGGGGAAGATATCTCAGGTTCTCTGCAACGGGCTGCAGGGAACGCGGCACACAAAGAGACACAGGCGTCTACTCCAGGAACCCACGGCCTCCTGGAAGAGCCAGACAAGGTTCAAAGAGAATGCTAGAGAAGTTCTGCGGGCCGCGGGGATGCCAAGGGACGCTACTTTTGACCCGAAGCCTAGTGGAGGAGGCGACATTTGAGTAGCGCTTCCACGAAATGGAGACTGGATGGTACGCCCTACTCGGACGGCGCGCCCTGACGCACGCACGGCAGCTTCCTGCAGCTCTCCCCGCTCTCGACGCAGACTGTCCGGGCAGCTTCCTGTGGCTCTTCCTGCCTTCAGAATTCTGACCTACCAGAAATGGGTCGGCAGGGGCTCAAGCCCGATTAAACACTCCAACTGGGGAAATAATGGCTCGGTCACCATTGGTGCGCTGCGTGACACCAACGCAATACTCAGCCAGCCGCATGACATGAGCGCACACAGGGCCACAGCACCCTTCCCTGGTCCCCACGGCAGCCGAGGCAGGGCGCCCTCTGTCCCTCACAGAGGCCCAGGCCACGAGAGCCACTCCTGTCACCAGGACACCCTGCAAGTCGTCCGGCACGGCCCCCTGGACTTATGGCTGCACCCACCACACAGGCGCGGGCAGTACGTCTCACCGCAGCTTCCGGTGCTCTGCGCCCCAGTGCAGCACTCCTGGGGGAGGGTGTGCGCCCTGCTGCTGCACCCGCTTTCAGCCTGTTTGAAACCATCTTTTCTACCTATGGGGCCAAATGTTCTGGTACACACACTTCTCGAGGTTATTAATATAGCCAAGCTTCCCAATTTCTAGGCCCCAGAAACTACCTGGAATCTGATCAGAACTCCTAAATTACTATGCTTTGCCCAGAGCATTTATATTTAATTTATCTCTTTTGGAATTTTCCAACAAAATTTTAAGAAGCAACTCACTTCTGTTTTTTCTAAGCAGTATCTTCTTTTGGATTTTATTTTCAATTTCTTCTGGTACAGTAGTCTATCCCCTAAAATTTCTTCCTTAATGTATGTTATTTAAAAGAATGTAATTAGACTATTAAATGACTATTGGCTACTTACTTTCAGGAAATCAGACTAGCATGAAAATTATCTCAACTTTCACTATTTCCTTCTACTATAGATTAAAATGAAAATGAAATTATATCACAGTGATCTGGTAAAGTTTCTGACATCGGGGTCACATAATATAAAAATAGTAGACGTGAGCTTTCTGGCAACACCTTGCGCCTTCCTCACCAGTCATCTTTCCCTCAGTCACCGCTCACCAGGAGGACACCACCGGGCCCCGCGACCGTGCCTCGCAGAACCTGACGGGTGGCATCGGAGCACACACCAGCTAGGGAAACTCTCTCTTCACGTGTCTTGAGTCTTGCCAGCTTTCCTGACTGTATCTCCTTTCCTGAGAGTGCCAAGACGCAGGATGCACTCCCCACCGTAAGCCATGTCTACGCACGAGATTTTCCCCTTTGTATTATTTGCAAAGCACCTGGGTGCACTGAAGTCTTCTCTCCCTTCTCTGTGTGGCCTTTCCTCCTCTCTTCCCTCTGAAACAGAACTTCTTCTCTCCAGTAAACATCCCCACAGTTCACTCTTCTGACAAAACCTCAAGATAGGTCAAGAAAACTGTTTTGTGACTGGAGGTTTCTGTCCAGAAGTCTAAGCTTCTAGAAACAAATAAAATCAAGATTGCTAAGAAGGAAGAAAAATAGTTAATAAGCCTTTTAGTAAACCCCTGGATTGTGCCAAACAGTCCTCATAGTTTCTCCTTTAAAAGGCAGTGAGAAAAATGGGCCAAGGGACCCATACCTGTAATTCCAGTACTTGGAAGGCTGAGGCAGGAGGATCCTGTTGAGTTCTAGGCCAGCCTGGGCTCCATAGTGAGTTCAAGACCAGCCTGAACCGCAGAGCATGACCCCAGGAGGCTGTCAGGCACAGATTCTACCCATAGGCCTGTGGCCCTGCAGCTCTGGTGGGCTTTGGCTGATGGGGATTCCCAGCAGGACTTCCTGTCCTCGCCCTCTGCACATGAGGACAGTACTGGTTCTGGTATACCAGGTCTGTATGCCAGACCTGTCTCCCTATAGCCACATCTCTGCAGAGACTGACTGGCCATGATCAACATGATGCTTCTCATGGGCCACCTGAGCCACTGCGCTTCTGAATGACGTCGGTGATGACATCATGCTCACATCAGAGCCGCAGTTAGAGAACACCCGCCATGTGGCAATGGCCTCCCTACGACCTTCTGTGAGGCATGCGCTGAACTGCTGGACCACTGCCCAAGCTGGGGGCACTGGCACACACCTACGTGCCAGGACCTGGGAGCTCAGGTGGGAGGATTCGTGTGACCCTGTCTCACTACTGAAAGGGGGATGGTTGTACGGAGCCCCTGGGCTTGCTCATCAGCACCAGAAAAGCAGAGCCCAGCACAGCAAAGTTCTCTCCACGACGTGCATTGCTGCCTCCGTTAGAAAACCATACAGCCAGTAAATTCGTAGCATAAGAATGCCAGAGGAAAATGGGGCAGCTCAAAAAATTTCGCATGAAGAATCCACCAAACCAGCTAATGGATCAAAGCCTGAATATGCAAGGTACTGTGGACATATGAAAACCGACACAAGCCCGACTCTGACTGCAAGCCAGATCGCCGTCAGCTCCTCTGCGGAACATAGAGGGTGCAAACCCACCCATCCCAGTCTCCCCTAAGCTCCTTTGCACGCGCACTAGAGTTGGGGTCAAGGGCGGGTCAGAGGTCCCACGGGCCCTTGCTCCCACTGTTATGAAGGAAAAGCAATGCTTTCACCTTTTGACACAGCTTTGATACAGCTTGGCCAAAACAAAAACAAAAACAACAACAACAAAAAAGCCCAAATGCATTGCAGTCACCCCCTGCGATGGCAGTCTACACTGTCTCCGCTGCAGATGAATCTAAGACAGAAGGATGCGTTCTCTGACGTCCCTTTCTAAGCGGTTTCTTTCCCCGTCTGTATCGGCTTTTCTTCAGTTCATCTACCTCAACCGCATTTAACCATCACTTTTTTCATTGGGCTTACTGAAATGAAATGATTACTACGATACACTGAGCGATCAGGCGACCACACAGGCACTGCCATCGCGTGTGAAGGGGACAGCAGTGCACACGTTTCTGTATTTGCACTTACACAAAGAAGAACCGCGTGCAGACGTGCTCTGTGTTTGGGACGACCCAGATTTCTCCGTGCTTGTGCAGGTCGGGTGAGGTGACCACTGGAAGGGAGAGAGAACAGCTTTATTCTGAAAGGAATCCTACTTCTTCAGACTCCATCCCTTCCCCTGAAACCCAAGATTCAAAACACATATACCAATAAAAGTGAAAAAACCCTTAACCTAATTATCTATCAAGAGCTGTGAACAAAAGCAATGAAGAGCCACGCGACAGCTGTGTCATGTGAGGGACGCTTGGCCCAACACCACCAAGAACAAGCAGGCTCCGCCTTGGAAATCACGCAGGCATCAACTCAGCACCCTGTCAGCCCAGCGCTCAAAACTTGAGGCAGCTGACCGGGCTACTGAGACACCTAACGCAAGAAGAAAAGTGTACATTTAGCCACCAAAGTCGAATTTTAAACTAAAAAGAAAAGCATGTGCTCTTTCAAACGACCTATCAGTTTTCTGTCCTTAGCTGAGAACAAAAGACTAGATCTGATATAGGGGGAGACAGCCCGACGAGGTTATCTTCTAAAAGTCTCGTCACTTTTCAAGATTTTCATGGTATCACATATTCAAATACTGACTTAAGAAGGAAGTACATTTAAGCATTACTTGACCAGAAAAGCTGGAAACCATCCTGAAGCATCTGCCAGCAATGACGTGCAGCACCGCCTGAAGCTCGCCAGCCTGCGCCTCGGGCTTCCCCTCGCGGTCTCTACCGTGCGGTCTCCACTCCTGCTCGCGTGCTGATCGCAGGCACAGCGTAGCCGCAGCGGCACACTCCGCACACACTCAGAAGCTCAGATGCAGCAGGACGGGAGGCGACACATACGTACCTTCACATAAGGCTATGCACTTTAAGTTACGGCTCTGCAGAAACTGGGACTGTGGTCCTTTTTTCTGTGACTAAATTCCAAAACAATTTAAAAATTAGAGTAAAAATGGGGCAGTCATTGCAATGAAAAAAATTTTCTTCATTAAAAAAGTCACTGAGATAGATCCAAGAAAAAGCCTGCATCGGCACCAACAGCCCTGTGTGCTAATTCTTAACATCTATTTTTGTTGTATTATTAAATTTAATTATAAATTAAATTATTAATTTATAATTACTAAATCACTCAAAACTCAGGAAATTGACATAATGCTAAATTAGAAACCAGCAGTCTCACAATATTTAATTAAAACTCAGCTTTATATTTGCTGAAAGCTGGGCATCTTCTTGTAAAAGTAAACGAAGTTAAATCTTTATGATCTTCTCAAACAGCGAAGTCCACTAAACCATTCCAGATCACATAATGGTCTCAAGCCAGCCCACTTCACAGCATCATTTACTAAGCCGAGAGTCTATGAAAGACCTCACATGGAGGATGAAGCCGTTTTCGGTTTCTACACCAACCCAAGGTGAGCCATCCTGTTTTGTTTGGATTCTGTAAACTAAAACCTGGACAACGCAGCAGACGGGTTTCCGCTCTGCCCACCATGTATTTGCCTTCATTGAGACAACATGCACTTGGGGGCCAGGCCTACTCGTCTCTCAATGCCCCAGGATCCTGGCGCACCACACATCAGGCACTACTGAAATCTCGCTTTTCAGGGCGCCCTTCCCAGGCCTCTACCTGGCAGCATCAAACCTGCCCTTCTCTAACCTATTGTCCTATGCCATCTGGCATTCTGCTTACATAGATTCTAATTTGTCCGCATGCACTGGTAGAATGCAGGACTCAGAGCACTGGCACACTTGTCTGGTCTTGCTTATGCTGCCCCTGGATGCCAGGGGAGTCTCTAGAGTCGGAGCTGAGGGGCCAACGGACACCTGTTGGATAGCTGTGGTGTGGCCACACAGCAGCTTAGCGGGCAAGTGCTACTCCTTCATGAAGAATGACTACTTCAAATAATTTTCTGCAAAACTCAACCAGCACTAGCATTTGTGAGTCCCGCTGGCTGACGAGCCCATGGGTCCCGCCTCCACGCAGTCATGCGAGTGGTTACAGCACCTGTGATGCACCGCTGCTTTTACTGCTTGAAGCAGGCTCATCCTTGGCTGACACCTTCTGCTTCTTGTTCATCCCTAGAAACATCAGTAAAGTAACAACTTAAGGACGAAGCTGCCAGCCACAGCCTGCCTGCGCTGCTGGGGCACCTGCAGGCCGTTTGGGCACTTCAGGCCCTGGAAGGGCTGCTACACCCAGGCCTCTGGGTGGAGACCCGGCAGGTGGGGCAGCCCTAGCAGCCGAGGTCAGAGGGGCTAAGGCCGCTTTTCTTTACAATTTAAGGTTAGGGACAGCAAATCCTTTTGAACAAAAGTCATAGCTAGATAATCCTTACAACTTGATTCTAAAACGCGCAGGTAGAATTAGCTTTCATTCTCGCCATCCGCTTCGGGTAAGGAGATAAGGAGTAAGAAGTAGAAGCAACGCTGGAGAAAAGCTTCTTCGCTGCCGCTGTGTCAACTGTTGACGCATGCGATTCTGAGGCACATCTACCGTTTCTTCTAATTAAGAAAGACTAACATAACTTCTCTGTCTGCAACAGTCACAAAGCCTGGCTTACTCTGTTACGCAGTGACTGGTCGATGTCAAAGAGCTTAGAAAAACACACAGGTAGACCTGAGATAAGACTACCAGTACACACCTACTCTCACCCTAGAGCGCAGCATGCGCTTGTTTTTTTGTTATTGCTATTTTAATGAAGGGCTTAATGATGATGCGCCACTTGTAAGTGTGCTCATGTAGCCCGCTCCCAGTTGGGCACTGCCCCTGAAGGCCTGGCATGCCTACGACTTCAGACACCCGTTATCTGGGGACAGGTGACTGCTCTTATGCAGGGCCGTGTCACTCTGCAATGCTGCCCGGCAGCCCAGAAGCCAACCGCAGAAGTGGTTTTCGCTGACAGCAGTGAGTTTTGCTTTTGTGTGGAGCACTGCTGGGAATTAAGCCCAGGGCTCACATGGCCCTGCACACCTGGAGCCGGGCGAGCCCGATGGAAGGGCGGGCTCTCCCTGACAGACGCAGACACCAGACTGCAGCCTTCCTGGGACACCAGCTAGGCTATTGCACCCGGAGGAGGAGCGGAGCAGCCGGCACTTAATGATCTCGGCTTTTCATTAGCTAGGCTGGGGCTATATTTACTTATGCGGCTCTTTTTGCTTCTTTAAGGTATTTCAGCAAAATCTGTAGTCCTACCCTGCTATCCAATTGCTTGGAAAAACGAATTTTGTGCTAGGTGAATTTTACAGGAAAAGCCGCCCCAGCACCGCTTGCGGCGCGATGCCCAGCCCAGCCAGGGCCGCCTGCGGCTTAGGCCTGCTGACTCCCTGTGCTGAGCGCAAAGCCGCGGCCTGCGCTCCTCACGCGCGGCACTCGCCGCCCCTCCTGGACCCACGCTGCCTACACATGGGATCCTGTAGTTTCGGTCTCTCCACCGGCTCTCCCTTCTAGTATTTGTTTTTAAAACCACCACAGCACCAGCCCTGGTACACACGTTCCCCCACCACACTCAGGGTTGGTGTCACATGCCAGCTTGGCACTCTGGCTGGGGCCCGGCTGCTCTGCCCAGGACAGAGCCTGGGCACGGACAGCGGACAGCCTCTGAGAGAGGCTCAGAAAAGGCCACCCGAGGCCGGTCTCAGTGCTGCAGGACACGCTGGGTGATGCAGGGAAGCAATCCGGCAGCCAGGTGCGGCTGCCACACCACATGGGCGGCTGTGGAGCTGGGGGTCAGGGGATGCTGGACGCCCACTGAGCCCAGCCACCCACCAGCTGCCACTGCAAGGACAATGGGGGCCAGCGTCACCAGCTGGCCGGCTCGGACAGCCTCCTGACTAGAACACTCGCAAGCTTAATAAAGCGGCTGTCTCCCCACCTCCGGGTGGTGCCTTAGTGACCACCACCTCCACTTCTGTTCCTTTTCCATTTCCTACGGCAGTGTTTCATCTAGCTTTTCTTTTTTCCTGTTACTTTATGGGCCTTTAACTCAGCGTTTATTTCAATTTTCACCATCATCAGTGTTTTCACATTTCTAATCATAAATTCAATTTTAACTGTTTTAATTTTACTCCACCACCATCGAAGAAAGATCTTATGGCTGAAAGAACATCAACTCTGGTAACTGAATTAAGACAGAGAGGTCTGGGTGGCACTCAGCCAGCTATCGGGCTTGCTGAGGGTCCTTCCTGTACCATGGCACAGCAGGACCCAGTGCTCAGGAACCACGTGCACACAGTCCACACCCACACTCGCCCACGCCCTGCACAACGCTCACACTCACACACCCCACAGGCTCGCACATCCCTGCATACTCCCACATCCCAAGCTTGCTCACATCCTGCACACACACAGTGCACGATGCTCCCACTCACACATCCCCCACATGCTCCCACGTGCAGGTAGAGGGAACATGAGCACACGTAATGTGTGAGGGAAACACACCCAGCACTGAGTTGTAGGAAACGAGGATTTACATTTGCCACTTAAAACTTGGGTGCAGTCTGAATCTCTTTGCAGTGAGCATAATTATTATCAGCATAAGAACGTGGAAGAAAGCAGTAAGCACTAATTCCAACCATCAGCACTAACAACTTGGTGATTCTCTTTCCCACATTTTGAATTTAACAGTTTCTCCCTCAACAATTTCCATTTATTCCAAAATAATATCTCTACACTATCAACAAAATGCTAGCAAGAATTTGTTATTGGGCTTTGTTTCTGCTTCCGCTACTCATGGAATGGACTTAATGCGCACACGTGCAACAAAGCCAGTAACGAGACTCAAAACTGGCCCGAGCACCCAACAGTGCGGAAGCGGGACGTGCGCCAACCAGAAGTCAGAAATGAGGTTACCTGAGTAGCCGAACGAGATGCTCGACATCGGACTAAGGTAGATCCCGCTCCCGTACATGGCACCGTGGAGCTGCAACAGAAGGCACGGCGTCAGGTGGCGGCTCGCGAGGGTGGCTGCTCGCAAGCGGGGCCTGCACTTCGCTACAGCGTTACGTCTCAGGAAGTAAGAGTGCTCCTACCCTCGGGAGGGACTTGCAAACAGCACTGCTACTCCGTTGCTTCACATTCAGAGTGAGTTCCTAAGTGCACACCGAGCCAGAGGAGGGAGCCCTGAGGGTGCGCCCTTCATGCCAGCAACAGCCCCTTACTCTGAAGTGCTCTGGTGGATTTTTATTCCAGCGAAACTAAAATTCTGCAAACACAGCTCGCTGAGATACACGGGAAGGCTGCTGACCAGGCCTCGCACGTCACACGGGGGCAAAGCAGCCACTCGGATCGGTGCTGGACAACACTGCCGGCCCACTCCCAGAGTCCTTCCAGTTCTCACTGGCAACCTCTTCACCTGGAGGAAGAAGCCACCGGCAACAGCCGCCCTTCTCCTCTCCACCTCTCGGGCGCTTGGGCCTCATCGGTGTGAAGTGAACACTCACTCCACAGACGCGCTGGCTTGCAGAGCGCACTGTACATCCCTCAAACGCCGCCGGGTGGTGACCGCGAGCTCAGGCCCCGGGCCCAGCTGCGTGCTTCCCCCGGGCCTTCCGTGGTCAGGAGAGACACCCAGACACCCGAGCACACACAGGAGCATGAGGACACAGGTGGGGACACATTTGCCCCCTGCCCACGCCAGTGCTGGCCTAGGGGCTGAGGGCAGGCGCCAGAAGGTTCTGCGGCACCAAGCTCCCCTCTGCTTCCTCCTACATTTTTTTTTTTTTTTTTTTGCAGAACCAGGGATTGAACTCATGGCCTTGCGCTTGCCAGGCAAACGCTTATTCTACTGAGCCATCTCCCCGGCCCCCCTCCTACATTTTCTTCTCCAAAGGAGTCACACTGAGACACAGTACTGAGAGACGCATGCTGGACTTGTGGGCAGAGTGCCTGTGTGTTTTATTTGTTCAATACTTTCTCCTACTTAAGTTCAAAGCTGATGAGTACTATTTTCCTCATAGGGAATGCACCTTTCTTCTTTTCCACTGGTGTCTAGATAGATTTCACTTCAGGTCTTTTGTAATTTGTACAGGGTCTCACTACGCAGCCCGGACTCACAGTGATCCTCCTGTTTCAGCCTCCCCAGGGCTGGGGTTGCAGGTGTGCACCACCATGCTGTCTCTGTGGCGTTTAGCATCTGGGGGTAGGCCGGCATGGCAGGTGGTGCCGCGATGCTTCAGGTACTTTGTAAAAATGTCCATAAACCTCACTTGCTTCTGCTTTCGTAAGCACAAGCATTTCAGCGACTGCTGCCTGAACCCCAAGGCTAAAGGGCCATGCACTGGAAGCGAAGCACTGGAGAGTTACCTGGAGGCGCGTATTAGAGGCGACTACCAGCCCATTCCGCAGGATGGAGTGCCAGTTCTCGATGTGTGAGCCGCTGAGCCAAGAGAGGAAAGCACCATTAGACAGTCGGCCTTGGAAATCGGCCACAGCCCAAGTCACGAGGCCACTCTGAGCTCTAGTGGGAACGGGGCTGGGGTGGGAGGGGGAACGGGGGTGGCCACAAAGGGAGTCGGGTGCGCCGGGCAACCGCAGGGCTGTGCAGTGCGGATAGGCACAAATGAACAAAAGCTGGAAATAAAGTAGAGTTCCGAGTGCCCAAGGCACGTCTTGCTGCGGGGCAGAGGTGCAGAGCAAGCCCCACCAGCACAAAGCTGTACTCACTGAAATGCAAAGGTGCTTCCAAAGAGTTTTTTAGCAGCTCTGAAATTGGATTCTTTGGCTGGTGGACTGCTGAGGAGGAGGAACTGGTGCGGGGTGTGCATGAACTTCAGCTGCTGCCATTGAAAATAATGACAAATGCGTCAACCTAGTGCCCAGTGAGGCTAACTGGCAACTTCAGATTTTGCTGGGTTAAGTAACTCATTTCAAAATACACTAATTTGACACTAATCTATTGAGAGGCTAATTCAATATATATACTTAAATCCTGCATGATGACTGAAATTGCTCGTGTAACGGACAATTTTTCAAGTTAACGGGAACGAAAAAACAAACACAACGCGACGTTACTCATGTTCTTCACACTTCGCATATTCATTTCAGAAATGCATGCTTTCCTAATTACATTTCTTTTTATGACTTTTATTACTGAATCTCTGGGCTATCTGACTGAGAAAACACTCTAGTGTTTGTTCAGCAGAAAAGAACAGAAAAGGTAAGATGTTAAAATCGCAAAAATTATCACTGTGCTTTATTTGTATATATTTATAAATTGGAAACTACCTATGTTCATCTTTAATTTTCCTCTTTGGTTATGGAATGAAGTCAAAGCAAGCCTTTTAGGTTAATTCCCTGACAAAACGTTCTAAGATTTCCCTTTCATCTAGAAATATACCGGAATACACAAAAGAGGAGCCTCACGCTGGAGATGCTCGGGGACAAAGGTTTGCAGCCCGCACCGCGGGTGGACAGCTGCAGGAGAGGGCGCGAACTGCTCTCCATGGCCATTTTTGGGCTAATTAGACTGGTAAGTGAGCTGCATTGAGTCTCGGGTAGGCAAGGCAGAAAAGGTGTCAACGGAAAATGATGACTGAACAGGATACTCGTCTTCCATCAATTAAGTAACACTTCTAGTTGTATCACATCAATATTACGGCTTTAAAAAGCCAGGGCGGCAGCTTAGGTCCAATTTCTTATCTTCAAAAAGTACAGTGCAAATCTACACATAGGAATTTCAAACTGAAGAGCTGGGCTTAACGTGGGTTTGCTTTCGTTCTTGGAGAGGCTGCGTACCACCTCCAGGGGGCTCCTACCATTTCTGGGTCCATTTGGAGAAAAAGTACTTACCCTGTTAACTGGCAGTTTCACAATATGCGACCTATTACTTGAGATGACCCTGAAATTAAAACAAGCAGTTAATCACAAATATATGCCAAACATATTAGAATTTTTATCTGTACTTGGCAAGCAACTAAAATCTACTGTTGCTATGCTCTAAATTCCATAATAACTTCATTACATTACATAATTCTGGTTTACAATGTGAAGAATCTACACAACAAAAAAGACAACTTAATCTGCAAAAATCCCCTGGGAAGTAGCTTCTTAAAACCTACGCAGATAGTTCTTAATAAGCACAGCCTCCAACATCAGAAAATGAACACTGCTAGACAGGCAATGCTCCCAGCTCACGTGAGTACAGAGACAGGAGAGGCTGATTCCCACATCTGTTTCTTTTGCTTTCCTCTCTTGCTTAAATAATGAGTTCTCACCAAGATTCCTATTTGAGGGTGTCTCTGGGTAGATAGATATACACAGCCATTTACATATAAAAGTCAACATAGAGGGCTGGGGAGACAGCTCAGTAGAATAAGCGCTTGCCAAGCAAGTGCGAGGGCCTGAGTTCAATCCCTGGCTGTGCAAAAAAAAAAAAAAAAGTCAATATATTTGAAGGTGAGAAAAATTAAATTTGGTACCTGAAGGAATAAACTGTTCTATGGATTTTGGATATTTAAAGCAGTCCTAGCAAAGATTGCAAAACAGTTTGGTAGGTTCTCCTCTCCCTGAGACACTGCAAGGGACAGTCAGTCCAGGGGAAAGAGAAGTAGATGATTAAGATTTCTTATGTTTGTCTTAAATATGACAATGGGAAAATTAAAAGGTGAAAGATGAAACTTTTTTTAACTTGGCAGAATCTGAATAATTATGACAAATTAGGAAGGGTTTCTACACTAATTTCTGTCATGGTTTTCTTAGGTTAAATACATACTGTACAATTTTAGCCAAGAGGGCAGAGGGCAGAAGGGGAATGAATGTGGCAGATACAGTGGCAGTCCTCCGGGGAGAGCCTAACTGCTGAGGACTACAATGATGGCTGATTGTAAATACTCTTTAAAAAGTCACCTAAGTGCAAGTTAAAATCAGAACCTCAGAGAGGTCACGTCATCTTTCTTTTGCCACATTCTGTTAAAGCTCCTTGGTGCAAGCTGGACTGACAGGCTCACCCGTTCTCTCTGAGTTCATGTCTGCATTTTTATGTGGTAACAGTGACAGACACCACACTTCAAAATCACTCTCAAAGGCTCAGGTCCATAACCCTTAGAGACCTGCGCAGATTTTGTTTGACCCAAGAGACACAGGAGCTGTGTTCTCTGGAGGGGAGAAGGCAAATTATTTTGAAGCAGGTGTTGTAGAAAGGCGGGCCTCCACCTCTGTCCCCGGCTTCTGGACTCCAGAGTAACCCAGCGCACCTCCAGGCTCACGCTAAAACTGCATTCTCTGAGTGGCCAGCCTAGCCTCAGCTATGTTGCCGATGTGCAGCAAGCACAATGTACCAAAAATGTTTCGGGGTTTTAAATAAAAAAGGATTGATTAGCCCGCTATGAGCTAGAAAATTAAATGACCCAAAATGCTTTCACACGGCGTCTAGCTAATGACATCTGCGAGGACCATAGACCAGCCGTGGTCAGATGTGTGGTGCGCCCTGCTAGTGTGCGTGGGAGCACTTCCGGCCCTGTGATGTACAAGTTTTAATTAAAGTGAGAGTCATTAAGAACCCCTGCACAGCCAAGTCACCGGGTCTCGTGAGCCTGCAGCACTGCGGGGCTTACAGAACAGCCCAGGCAAATAGGAGGAAAGGACGCTGCTTTCGTGAAGAGACACTAAACTCCTCTAGTACCATTGCAGTAGGGGGTGCGCCAGGGGGTCCTGCTTATCCATCTGCTTCTTGATTTCCAGGTATGGTGCCTAAAGAAAAAAAAATTATACGCCTTAAGTTCTCTTTAAAATTCATTTTTCCTTTTCTACAAAAGGAAAATCAGACTGACAGGGCTAATCTACTTAAAATTAAACATTTCTGGCCCTGGCATATAAAACCCAAAGGCCATTACTTGAAATGGGAGAGGGCAACTATCTGAGACGGCAGGCATCACAGGAAGCCCGGGGTCTCAGGCTGGAAGCCCCTTCTTTCTCCTTCTGGACCCAGGCTGCACCAATGCCGGACCTCAAGGGCTCGCACTGAAATAGTGAACCCAGTCGCCACCTGAAGGCCATGGTCTCCCCTCAGCACAAAAGGCTGCAGGGCTGGGTCCCCAACACTGCCTTTACCCCTCCACCCCGCGATCTCTGTTGTCCTTGTTAAGGAAGGCAGTGCTGACCACCCGAATGTGCTGTGTCTTCAGCAATTCTCTGCCACGCTCTGTCGCTAAGTTTCCACTTCCTGGACCTCCTCCCGTCCTTCCTCCTTGGTTCCCACTTCTCCTCCTCACAGCTTCCTCCCCATCACCTTGCAAGGCCCCTTCCTCTTGGCCAGAGGTGAGGCAACTCCAAGCCTCAGTCTCCCTCCTGGCCAGCCGCAGGCCTCTAGAAACAATCTGCCTGCCTTCTAACAAGCCCCCTGCAACACTTCTCCTTGACAATGACCAGCTTAACTTCAACTAAAAACCAAGGAACGTGTGCAACTGCTATACTCTGCTCTTCCGTGGGAGATATAAACTGAGGTATCTCTTTCTGTAAGAAGACTGGACACAGTTTAAATGAGAATCACTTTCTACAAAGAAATATGTGCCTAAGCAATGAACCATTTTGCAGAATAAACAGCATCTTTCTGCACCTGTGCAGAGCTACACAGGGCAGTGTCATGCAGAACTAGGACAGCACGCTGTTATATTTCTATGTTGGAAAAGCTTGAAGAATTCAATGCAATAAAAGCTGACAGCACCCTGCGAAGCATGCTCTGAAAGCAGGTGCTCTGTTCAGCTCTCCCGCATGGCCGTGAGGACATGGAGGCACCGGGGATGAAGCCACTTGTCCAAGGTCACAGGCCACATCATTGTTGAGCCAGTTATACAAGGCTGGCCTCTAGCTCCCTAGGGTGATGCTCAACCATCTACATCGCCGCCTATCAAAATAGCTTACCCATGACCCAGAATGAAGGGAGCAATTTTTGGTAGAGAGCTGATTTCCAGAGTCAGAGTTGGTAGCTATTTTTAAATCCAAGAATGATCTGGGTCTAGGCTTTAGTATAAATACCCTATACCATTTTCATGAGGGAAAATGTTCCATTTTGTGTAAGACTCTGCAATGAGCCCCACTCCCTGCTGGAATTTCATTGCTCTTTGTCCTTACACAGATCATAAACGCCTCTGAAGAATGCAGGTAGCACAAGTGTAGGCACAGAGAAGTCCGTGGCAGGGTGGTGGTCCTACAGACAAAGCACCGCCGCGGGCCGAGGCTGTCTCCTTTACGGGGGTCCCGCAGTACCCTCTGTGGAAGGGGGCGAGCAGCTGAGAGCATAACTAACGACAGAAGACCCCAAGAGGCAGGGCCGGAAGGTGACAATGGGTCTTCTGAGGATGATGGGGTGGAGGGCTGGAGGAGGAGGGACGCTCCCGAGGGCCGCGCACAGGAGGCCGCCGCTCCCCCGCCTCCCCTGGTGACAGGCTCGCTGGCCACGGGCCCAGGAGTGCCAGCCCCCGTGCAGAGCAAGCAGGCCCACGCGACACCGGCGCCGCACCTGGGTCAGCAGCGCTCCAGGCAGAGACGGGCTCCCGGCCTGCCTCTGAGTCTCTGCTAGCGAAAGGGGCTCTGTGGCCAATAGCACGGGTGCCAGGCCCCCTCCTCAGCCTTAGACTCTGCTCCTTGAGCATGTCCACAGAGCTCCCACACGATCGGAGGCACAAGTGCACATTCTTGGGGTCTGGTACTCCAAAGTAGTTTTGGATTCTTGGCTATGTCTAAAACACTACACAAAACCTTTGTTCTAAAGACTAGTCCTGCTTTTATTTCAACATTAATATGTTTTAAAATTATTACCACTAATTAAAAGTGACCTCAAAGGACAATGGTACGAGATTTAATCTTGACTGCAAATACCTCATTATATTTACATGAACTCAAAGCTCTTGCCTGAGTCTGAGGACGAGTACTGGCATTAGGCCAGCATTAGCATGGCAAGGTGCTGACAGAACTAAACCCCTGGCGGGGCACCATTCTTTCATGATTTTAACTGTGCCCCACGATAGAAAACCTAAACCTCACTACACCACCAGTACTCCTGGACATTTTTAAAAGCTGATTTAAATGAGCAGAATGAAGGACCAGACTGTAAGACAACACACTTACTTGGGTCATTTCTCGGATTGAAGTGATGCTGTCCAGTGCCTTCATGACTCGATCATAGTTTTTCTTCTACACAACAAAAGAAGAAGAATGTCCGTGTGCAGGCCCTTGCAAGACTGCTTACCAGGGAGAAACGCACTGTCTGCACGTGAACTCCCCCCGAGGCTCCGGGGGTGACGGCTGCTTTCTGGGCATGAAAGAGAAGCTGGCAGGGACCCGGCTCAAGGACACAGGACTATAACTACAGTCAGACGAGAAAAAAAAAAGCCATGTCTTTCCTTATGTGAGGACACAAAAGCGTGCTCAGCCTGCCAAAAGCAAGCGTAGAAATACAAGCAAGCACTGGGCTCGTGGTTAGGCTTTTGCTGCTAACACAGAAGGCAAGAAGACAAGCGCAAAATTCTTCTAAAAACACAAAAATCTGATTAAAATAGCCACACCATTTATTTTGTTTTGACTGAGAACACAGTACCATTACTCTTACTAACCGCAGTGTCGGCACGCACGCGAGGCCACGCGCGGCAGTGACTAATCTCTAAACACACGTGTGCATGGGCACTGTCACGGCCTGTGGGCCAAGGGACGCTCTGCCCATGAGCATCACACATTCATGCCTTCGGAACGGCTTAAAGATGAGTAAGAACATAAACAGGATAACCAGCTCTCGCACAGTCTGAAAATTTCATTTCAGAAGGATTCTGCCTTATCCTCACAGGAATATACGAAGTGATTTTCAAAAGAGATAACAGCCAATTAACAAGATGAATTCAGTGGTCACCTTCAGGTAACTGGGGAGGTAACAGGGATAGAAAAGGAGGAGCGGAAGTGAAAATCGCAAACCAAAAGGAAAATCTGTCCTGCTCAGAACCCACAAAATTCAAAATGGAAATTCAAGAGAACAGACAATGGACTTAACATAAGCATGGATGCGCTTAATGAGTCAGAAATGCAGGGAAAGAGAGCAAAGGTAATGGGTGGCAGTCACCAGGACCGGAAGCACGCGGCACTGGTCTGAGGACCTACGCTACTTACCCTGGGGTTAAAGGCCAGCATCTGAGGGTCATTAGGATCTACCACAGAAGGGTATGGCTCGAAAATGACAACTTTTCTAGGAGATTCCAATGCAGACCTACACATGGACACGAGTAGATCCACCACCTGGAAACAGACAGGCGTGTTACTCTCTTCTGTGATTCATCCACGGCCCTGCCGTTGCCCCCCACTGTAGCGTCGTCAGCCAGCTGCCCCGGGCCACTGCCACCTCTGCATTCTAGAGTTCACGGCCAACTGTGCCCAAACGTGACTAACAATTTCAAGTAACAACTGCTGCCTCTCATTCCTTGCCTATGAATACCACTGTCATGAGCACCGGTGGTGGGCCGGCACTGTCCTAGGGCACCACCACAGGACAGAGAGATGGCAGCAGCGGCGCTTGGGCAGCAGGGACAGGCCAACGGAGGCGATGCGTCACCACCAAGTACCAGGTGAGTATATTCTCCAGCACAATTCTGGTGCTGTTCAATGACATAAAAATAGGTGCTGGAGAGTTACGCAGGGGAATACTGTCTGCAAGCAGCTGGAGAGAGGTGGTATCTCAAGAGCTCAGCAAGGTCCGGGAGGGACACGCACTGCGATGGGAGGTGAGGGAAGCCAAGTGCAGGGAAAAGCCTGCGCTGCTCGGGAGGGGCGAGTCCCCTGAGCACCCCGTCTCTTCCTCCTCTCCTGCATCCAAGTGCACTGATGCCTGGTGACTTCTAAATACGAGGGCTTTCTTTATCCTGTGTTTGCTACCCTACGGTCACTTTGTAGTTTATTATGGAGCTGGACTGATTCAGCTCCCTACCCTGATGCCAAGCAAACCTTTTTTTTTTTGGCAACTGAATCTCAAAAACGGATACTGTTTAGAGGGCATGCACCTGCACAGACACGATTACAGTGTGGACACAAAGCAAAAGCTGTTTCTAGAAAGTTCTAAAATGAACATTTAAAAATGCACAGTAAGTTCTGGGCAATATGTGGTGTGTCTGAGTTGAAGAGAGAGACATCGCTACCTAACATCAATGAGGCGATGTCGTCAAGTAACTTACAAAGCACACCTGTCACAACATCCAGGGTTTCCAGTGCCTACGTAGCAACAAATATCCACAGCATTCAAACCACGGGAGCTGCAGGAGGCGCTGCTTCTGACACACTTTTCCACCCATGTGGGTGTACACACACACCCCTTGCATTAGACTCCGAGAAAGAAACACAACGAAGTGACAACAGACACTCTCCCGTCCTCCTCTCCACACTCACACTCCTTCCATCCCACAGCTGAACCTTAACTCCGACCCAACTGCTTACAGCATTATCTATTCTCCTAATGAAATGAAAACGCTAACGAGAATCCTCAAGGAAGTAAATCAGACACAGAAGCCTTGTCCAAACCCTCTGGAGAGGGGGCATGGCAGTACAGACGGATATCATTTATACAAACCTTTAAAAAGTATGCAAATGAAGGCTTATTTCATATATTTGGGGGCCTAATATTTTCACAGTGCAGTTCAGTAAACGGTTCTGCCTACAGATACACAAGGCGATCCGACAAGCAGAGCCCGCCGCCGCGGAGCCACGCGGACACGCGTCGCAACACCGACTCCACATTCGGAAATCTCCCCTCGGAGGCCGGCACGTGCACACACGCAGTGCTGCGCTGCTGCCAGCAGCCGCCGCACGAGGCGCGTCCAGACCGCAGGATGGGCACGACCTCCGGGGACAGTCCGGTGCTGCAGTCCCCACAGGAGGCCTGGGGGAGGCTCGCTCCCGCTAACACGCAGAAGAGGACCCACATGTGGGCCTCTCTTTAAAAAGCCAAAGCATGAGAAGAACATTCTCTTTGAAGTAGAATAAACGCACTGCTACGGAGACTGCTCTTTACAGATCAAGCACTAACATGGTCTGAGCAAGTGTTTCAGGGCAGAACTACCACCAGGTAGCGTCAAACTCATTTCTGTGTCAGAACCATTATCTTTAGAGATCAATGACAAGAGCAACAAAAACACCCACTATTCTACTTAACTACCCTAGTGTTAAGATGTCTCAATTTTCTTTCTAATTAATAATTTGCTATTTCTAGGTTTTAATCGGTTAAAGAATTTATATCTGCAAATTGTACAGATTTTAAGTGTACTATTTGAAAAATTTTAATGTATGTGGACATAATACAGATGTTATTTATTTATTTATTTATTTATTTATTTTTTGTGGACCCAGGGATTGAACTCAGGACCTTGCACTTGCCAGGCAAGCACTTATTCTACTGAACCATCTCCCCGGCCTATTACAGATGTTTTCACACACCATGCACCTGAAATGGTTTTATTTTTATATAGCTGTAACTGTAGCTGTGGTGGTTGGTACACTGTGTCAACTTAAGCAGTCGGAAGGAAGCTTGGCTGGATGGGCTCAGTCCTAGGGTACAGAGGCCTGGAGGCCCCCCAGGCATGGAGGTCCCCCCAGGCGTGGAGCAATGCCAGGCATGCAGCCCCAACCAGGCCTCCAGGCGTGGTGCCCCCCAAGAAGTGCAGCCCCCCCAGGTGTGGAAACCCCCCCCCAGGCGTGGAAGGCTGCCCTACAGTGACTCAGCACAAGTTGGCTATATAAAGGGACTGGAGGAAGGATGGTCTCGCCACTTCCTCGGAAGAGCTCTGGTCTTCACAGCCAGTGCTGAAAGAGGGAGAGAGAGGGTGGCTAGAAGTCGCAGCTGTGTCTCCTCCCTCTGCTCCTGCTATTTGCTGCTAACATGAACGGCTACCCTCTGCCATGTGCCAGTCTACCTGGGAGCCAGCGGAGTATGGACTGAAACCCGTGAGCTAAATAAACCTTTTGGTTTTTATTTTATATGCCTTTTGCAGTACAGGCTGGCCTTAAGCTCACTATGTAGCCCAGCCTGCCTTTAATTTTTATGTAGACAATTTAGTAATTCACTCAAGTTGCCTACATGATCAAATCAAGTTTTTTGGTGGAACTGTATGAAGTAACACATTTTGGTTTCTTTTAAATGTACTGTTTCTCTCCTGAAACACGGGGTACTTCTTGATGTCTCAGTTGATTCCTCATTAGCTTTTTGATCTTTCCTCCTGTCTTATAAATACTGCTGTTGCAAAGCTCTACGTTCCTTTTTTATTGTTATGTTTCCCCCATTATCCTTCCACCTAAATTTTACAAAGCAAACTGACTTCCGGTTATGGCAGCTCAGCTCTAACGTACACCTCACGCAGAATGGGCACGCCGGCCTCAATATCTTAACTTCACCATATAAAAACAAATTAGAACTGTCTTTAAAATTGAAGAGACTTGGTTTAATTTCTTCCCGTTGGCAACTGCAAGACGACGAAACACCCACTAGGTGAAGTGAGAACATTACAACTGCCAGCCCCTTGTCTTTAATAAAAACCTAGCAAACCTCCGCAACCCGAACCCGCAGCGTCCCTGCCGCGCGCCGCTGTCCTGCCGCGCCGCCGTACCTGAGCTCCAGTCGCTATTTCATCAGCGGCTTCGTTCATGACGCCCAGCGTTTGGAAGGCAAACACACACAGCTCGCGCTCGCACACGGTGGGCTACGAGAGAAGCAGAGACCGTTGCGGCACTCCCCCACTCGGTTCCCACAGGAGGTGCGGGACCTCCCCAGGAGAACCGAGACTCAGGGCTGGAGAAGGGGGAGTCAAATACACCCGTTTCTTCAAATTAAAAATTCACAAACTCAGGAAACAGTAAGGAAGGAATTTCCTTGTATACAGTCATAAATACATTAAGAAAGGATCCATTACACTCAGCACAATCCAGCAATACGCGAAGATATTCTTAAATAGGAGTATTGCCCTTAGAGTTTATTACACAGTTACACATGAAAGCACTTTCAACAACATAAGAACTAAAGCTGGTGACATAATAAAAATGATGCTAAACATGAGGCTATATAAACAAGCATATGTGGAGAATTCTGCTCCCTTTCTAAGAAATTTTTTTTGGACAAAGCAAGCACGACTCTTACTCATCCCCACCTCTGGAAAGGCTGGGTCTGCTGCACACAATTTGGACCTCAGTACCCTCCCTGGCGCCGGCGCCGAGACCCACACCCTGCAGTTACTCGGGAAGCGCTCTCATCTCTCAGATCTGACACAGCATCACCCTGCGATTTATCTTCACGCCTCACACTGCACGAGGCGGCTGCTGACACCTAACGTGACGGCGGGTAGCTGCGACCCGACTGTCTTCTTCACTCAGAACAGGCCCGTATGTGTGGCTTTACAGAATCAACCTGACTGACTAGTCACAGAGATTTCTAGCGGACCTCCCTAAACAGAGTCTTGGAGGGAGGAGGAGAAGAAGACATGGATGTACTTCCTTTATCTGCCTTAAAAGTGTGATCTGGTTCTTTTTCAGAAATGCTAGAACTGGGGGAAAGTTATTAGGGAAAGTTCCGCATGCAGACATGAGCCACACACATGCTACATATGCTTCCATGCACAATCCTCAGATTGTCTTCTCCTATTTTACTTATTTGAATTTTCATGTGTGTGTGTTTACATGCATATGCACATGCAGGCAACTACGCAGCCTCACTTTTGCCTATGGATATTAGATTATGTTTTTTGTTCACATTCTGGAGCATAGAACTTTGTATGATCTGAAGTGCCAGCCAGTAACAACCACTCACTACAAACTTACAGTAGTGTCAAACACAGAGGTGTGAACCTGCGCAAGAAGCAGGAGAAAACCCTCGGGATTCATAAAGGTTCTAGGACATGTTCGCACGCTAGCTACCCAAAGTCCATTGGTAGATACAGCAAGGCGTAGCGGGTATTTTGTTTTGAATAGTACTCTTGTCCAATAACCTATCACTTTCTCATGATCAAAATCTATCTATCAGGGGCCAGCCAAATAGCCGGGGATTCAATCCCATGGCAACTGAGGCTGGGTGTGGCGGCACATGCCTGTAATCCCAGCTCTTGGGAAGCTGTAAACAGACAGATCACTATGAGTCCAATCTAGTAGTGAAACCCTGAACACCCTGTAGACCCTTCCCTAAAA
>NDGN010683980.1:0-13020 GCA_002564285.1 Tympanoctomys barrerae | reverse complement strand
TGTGTGTGTGTGTGCTAGAAATTGAACTCAGGACCTTGCACTTGCCAGGGAGGTGCTGTGCAGCTGAGCTATATTCCCGGCCCTCGACGATCATTTTTAGAATTCTTTCCTTTCACGCTATTTTTTACCCTCTATTCCCGGGCTTAGGGGCATTACTTGGTGGGCAGGGAGACCCCACGCAACTTGAGGGGATACCCGCTCCGGGGAAGGAGTGAGACAGGGGGGCGGGACTGGAGTGCTGGCGGCGGGGCAGCAGGCTCCCAGGGTCACCCAGTCGCAGGGCCAGTCGTCCGGCGACACCGAGTCCTCTCGCCTGGCTTGGACGCTCGACCTGTCCCGCACCCCAGCGGGATTAGGCCGAGGCCCGCGCGTGCCGGAAGACGGCCTCCAGCCGTGGGGGGCTGCGGCCCCGCGCGCTCCAGCGCCGGACGGGTTCGGGCAGCGCGAGTAGACCCCGTCCCCACGCGCGGCCAAGCCCGCGGACGAGGCCCGAGCGTGCGGACAGGCCCCGCCCCCGCGCGGGCGGGCTCCGGCTGACAGCGTCCGGCTGCGCGGCAGGGCTCCGGCCCCGCGCGGAGGCGCGCCTGCTGACGCGGTGCGCGCGCGCGGGAAGACCCGGGGCTCGGGGCCCGGCGCCGCTTTGTGACGCGCGTCCGCCGGCTCCGCCCCTTCCAGCAGGCTCAGCAGATCCCAGTGGTTTCGCTGGCGGGCGATGTCCCCCGGCGTCAGCCCAGCGTGGTCCCGCAGCCCGCGGGCCGCGCCCAGCCCAAGCATCAGCTGGGCCACCTCCACCGCGCCTTCCCGGGCCGCCAGGAACAGCGGCGTCTGCTCCTGCAGGGCAGGGAAGGCGCAGGAACGGGGTGAGGGCGGCCCCGCCCCCAGGGCGCCGCCCGCCTCCCGCCGGCCCCGCCCCGAGGCTTCGCGGGCTTCCCGCGCTTTCCGCTCCCTCGCCCATTTTCCAGCGGGCGGGCTGCTTCCCGGTCTAACCCGGCTGTCTTGGACGTCCTTATCGGCTCCTGCTTGTAGAAGAGAACGGGCGGCCCGGGTGTTGTTGACGGCCGCGGCCCAGTGTAGTGCGGTTTTCCCTAGGGGAGGGTGTGGCAGCTGGTTACTCCGCGCGGCCGGGACCGAGCAGCTGGGTTCCGGGTTCCCACGGATTGCGGCCCTGAGAGGAGGGCTCCTCGGATCCCTCGGAGGGGGAAGCGTTGCCCTGGTGACCGCCGGCCGGCCGGAAGCGGTGCCGTGGTGACGTCATTGGCGCGCGGAGGGACAATGGGCATTGTTCTGGGGCGTTGGGACCGGGAGACCCCCTCTCGCCTCCCAGAGACACCCCTCTACCCCAGTTCCCTGTGGGCCGAGCGGTGTATGTGTTGAGGATGATGTGGGACCCGCAGAGCCGTGACAGCAGGGTGGGAGGCTGCTCCAGCCCTGCTTTGCGTCTGCCTCCCGCACCCAACAGGCTCAACTTCTCTGCCCCAACCACCCATACCCCATTTATCTCTGGCTCCCACGTCTGCTCCGGCTGCAATCAGTTCTTCGACCAGGTCTTCTACCGCCAGCCTGGCAGCCAGCATTAACGGTGTGGTCCCGTCCTCAGTGCGAGCATCCACCGCAGTCTGTCGGCTGCTGAGCAGGAGCTGGGAGACAGACAGGGCCTGTGGCTCTTGGGGTACCCTGGGCGCAGGTCTCTCAGATTTTTAACCCCCTCCCTGCCCATATTCACTCATCTCATTGAAGTCCTCAGTCTCATCAATTTCCTCCTTGTCAGATGCTGAGGATGCTTCTGGCCAGTTTTATCTGTGAGCTCCCTGGTTCCCTTCAGGAACCCCCGTGCGTGCTGACCTGGCAGACCTCCCGGGCGTCGGCTGCCACAGCAGTGTGCAGCGGGGTGCGTCCTGCCCGGTCTGGCTCGTTGGGGTTGGCCCCGGCCTCCAGGAGGCGGCGGGCAGCAGTTGGCCTGGAGAATCGGGCAGCCAGGTGCAGGGGCGTCTCCCCGGAGCCTAAGGTGTGAGCCTGGGGACAGGCCCCTCTATCCAGCAGGGGTTCCCAGGGTTCGGGGCTTCCCAGCCACGCCCCCTGGAAGGTCCTAGACTCCCCTCCTCCGCAGCAGACCGCTGACATCAGGGGCGTCACCCCATCTGTGGGTCAGAACAAGCAATGGGTCACTCGGGAGGGGAGAACACGGGGACTCCAGGGGAATGAGCTGGAGGTGTCAGGGGAACTGACTGGTGGTGGTCTTAGTGACATTGCTCTGAGCTTTGGTTTCTTTATCTGCGAAAGGAATAAGGCCTTAATTCTTTTATTCTAGAAGAGTGGTCTCCAAATTTGAGCTTGGGTTCTACTCATTTGGAGGGCTAAACCAGGCTGCCTCTGGGAATAGGGGTTCACACTTGTCACAGCACTCTAGGAAGCAAAGGCAGGAGGATCATGGCTGGAGCCAGGCCTGGGCAGTTTAGTTGACGGAGACTCAAAATACTGTACACACAATGGCAGGGGAGATGGCTCAGTAGGCAAGCACATACTGGCAAGTGCAAGGGCCTGAGTTCAATTCCTGGTTCCGCAAAAACAAAACAAAAAACAAAAAATTGTACATACAAAAAGGGCTGGGGATGTAGCTCAAATGCAGCCGCTTTCAGTTGCATGTTTAGTGCTGTGAACAAAAACTACCATCATCAACACATGCTGCACATCTCAAATTTCTGAATGACTACTCTACAGTGGAGCCCGGGAACGTGCATTTCTAACAACCCCTTCTCACTGATATCTGAGCACCAGACTTTTGACAGCCACTGTTGAAGGCCTTACATTATGTCCCTGCTCAGACACTGAAGGGCTTACTGTTTCCCAGGTCACAGGGAGCGTCTGGCTCACGTACCAGGTCCGAAGGTGTCCACGTCGGAGGCCTCCTGCTCAGATTCCTGAGGCGGGGTCAGCATGGCTAGCTGGGGGAGCTCCCCACACCCGCTGCCCAGTGGCCAGGGCTGGCACTTGCGAGGTGGAGCCATTTCTTCAGCCTTGGGGCAAGAGCAAGGATCAGCCAAGGCCACTGGCTCCTCTTCTCTACCAGTTTCCTGGGGCTCCTGCCCGGCCCTCCCTGGCTACCTCCTCTCCCTCCTCTGGGCCTGGGCACATAACCACTCCATCCTCTTCGATGTCGGCCTCTGGCTTCAGTGCCCTGGAAGGTGGGTGCAGAGGTTTCCCAGGTGAGGGCCAGTTAGGATCTCCAGGGTTTCGGCGCCCCTTGCCCTTTCTTGCCCTGTCTTCAGCTTCTGCAACAGCATTTCTGATCACTTCTGACCTTGACATCCCTGGGGAGACGCCCTCCCTGGCCCAGTCCTCCTTGCTCTCACTTGAGGCCGATGCTGTCCTCGCCCAGGGGTGGCCGGCGGCGGCGATGGGGAGCCTGCTGCGTCCGAGGCTTTCGGGAGAAGCCAGGAGGCAGCCACAGGGCCCCGTGCTCTCGGCGTCGGTGGCGGAGGAGCTGCAGCACCAAGAGAGCCCCGAGGGCCAGAAGCAGCACCCCGGCCACCGGCGAGCACAGCACGAGCCAGGGGAGCGGGTGGGCGGGGGGCGCTGGTTGGAGAGAGGGACAGAGACTTCCTGGTGAGACTAGTGATTCTCCTAAGTACTGGAACTGCTCCCTGCCTCTGTTTCCCCACCTGGGAAATGAGGACGATAATCATCCTGCAGGTTGGGAATACCCGAGTGAGGTGTTTAGAGCAAGGCGTCCAGTAAGCACAGCATAGTTGCTTTTTTCCTGTAGGATCTGTGTGACAGAGCTAAGCAGATGCCGTTGTCCAGTTAAGAAGGTAAACTAGCACCCGGGGTTCCTTGGAGCGCCGCAGCAGAGGTTAGGAACCATGCTCAGGGAAATAAGGAAGGAGACCTGAGAGCCAGGCGTTGTTGCTGGGAGATGTGGTGTGAGAGGAATGAGGGCAGATGAGGGAGCGTCCCCACAGGAGCATCCTGCTGGGTCACGGGTAGGTCAAGGGAGAGGGCCAGAGGCAGGGCCACCTACCGGTGCCTGTGTTGGGGTGTGCGGCCAGCAGAGCGCCAGGTAGCAGGGGCTCCAGGACCCCCACGGCAGCCATCGCAGCAAGGAAGCGGAGCAGGAGCCCGGGGTCCCAGGGACAGCGGGACGCAGGGCGGTCGGGGCCACAGCGGGACAGGTCCACACCCATCACCACAACGAACCTGCAGGGAGACCCTCTGAGGCCTCCGCGCAGGCCTGGCTCCCTTCTCTCCGCCCCCTTAAGGGAGCCAGTGCCTGGGCTCCCGCCTTCTGGTCTTACCCACTGCTGAGGGACTCTGCGTCCTTGTCCAGGGGCTGGGGGTGAGGGGCTGCTGTCTCCTGACGAGAGGGCTCCCGAGTTCCCATCAGCTCCTCTTCAGCCCGGGCCCCCGGGTAGGGGAACACCATGTCCCTACCGTTGGGATCCTTCTTCACCCACAACCCCACCCTCAGAGCCAGGGACAGCGCCCGGGCCAGGTGGGGCAGCTGCTGGTCCAGGGCTGGGGGGCTCAGCACCACCAGCAGGGCCAGGGAGGGCCCCCACTCCGTGCTCCCCTCTTCAGGCCTGCAGTCGCCGCCGTCCCAGCCACATTCTGCTGTGTCGCAGCCTTGTTCACAGTGCCCGTTGTGGAAGTGGTCTCGGCAGTACTGATCATAGGCTGGGCTGTGGGGTGCGGAGAGGGGGACTCAGGATCCCCTAACCCTGACTCTTCACCCAGAGACTGAATTCCTGATGGCCTCTCGGGCTTGAGTGCTAAGTAGGCACAGCTGTGCAGCCCTGGTGGCACCCAGAGACCAGCACCTTCTGAGACCTCTTCTCCATCCTTCCCCAACGCCTGCCTCCCCGAAGTGTGCAAGGCCCTTTGCCCCAGCAGTGCCTGTTGCCAGAGGAGTTCTTCCAGGGCGACAGGGCCTAGCGAGGCAGGCTTCGTCTCGAGCCCCCAGAATTCTCATTGAGAAGCCAGGATAGCGGTTGTACCGACATCACGTGTGTGCATGCCCGCTGTGGTGGTGCACACCTGTAATCCCGGCACTTGGGAGGCTGAGGCAGGAGGACAGTTGTGAGTTCGAGACCAGCCTCGGCTACAAATTGGGCTCAAGGCCAGCCTGAACTGCATAGGGAGACCCAGTGTCAAAATTGACAAAAAAACCAAACCAAAACCAAAACCAAAACCAAAAAACTATATCATCTAATATCTATCTATCTACGCCACCACTTCCTCTGAGTTGCCATCTAGCGTCTTCTACTTCCTCCTTAGCAGTACTAATTAGGGTAGAAACTCCCTGGACTCAGTGCTGTGCCTTCCCCCCCATAATAAAGCATCTATGTCACCTGCCCCTTCCCCACAGTCCCGGCCCCGTGGGTTCCAGGCTCACGTGCAGGTTGGAGGGGGCTCACAGTCATATCCATCAAACAGACATTCTTCAGAGTCACACTGTGGGTGGCACTGCCCATCTCGGAAGAGAAGCCAGCACTGGGAGTGGGAGGGGCAGCCCTTCCAGGGATCCGGGACTCCCAGGGAGCAGTCTCCTCCATCCCAGCCTGCTCCAGGGCCACTGCAGCCCGCGTCACAGGCCCCATCGCCACTTCTGCCCTCGCAGCCCTTGGCTCCGGGTTTCTCGCACCGTGGCCCTGGAGAGTCAGGGGGGCAGGAGCACCGGAAGCCCAGGCCCCCCAACCCAGGGGTCTCTGAGCAGCTTCCATTGTGCAGGCAGGGGGATGGGGGGCCGCAGCCTTGAGAAACTGGTGGGGTCAGGCAGTCAGGATCCCCGAATCCGGCAAGGCAGGCACAGTGGGGTGCGGAGGTGGGCTTAGGGGAGGGCAGACAGAGGCCTCCATGGTGGCAGTGGTGGCGGCCGCAGGAAGGAGCTCTGTGGCTGCAGGTGGGGCCTTCAAAACCCTGTAGTGGGGAGGAGAAGGCACTGGGGAAGGAGCCCCACCTGTCCTCCCCCAAACAGAGGGTCCTGGATTCTTGTGGCTGGAAGGGGGCTAATCATTTCATGGATCTTGAAACTATGTTTTAAGGTAACTTTATATGTGAGGTTGTGTTGAAAATGGGTGAGCCCAGGTCTGGGCTGCACCAGGACAAACTGGTGTCGTAATGCAGCAAATGCACCCAACTGTTAGCAGAGTTGAGCTGTTGCATTATTAACCCTTGGCAAGGGATCGGCTTGTGCCTTTGTGTTCCTCTCTGCGAGAATGCACTAGAGGTGAAAAATGTAAGCTGATGGAGTTCATTTGTAATTCTCAGGCTAGGGCCATGGTGTTCCACAATCAGAACATTGGGACAAGGCCAGGCACAAACCAGTGGGGGCGGATCGTGGCCCAGGCTTGCGACTGACTCCATGCCCACGTGCCTGCACGTTCAGAGCTACAGTTTCTCCTAGGCCAGCCTGACCCCCAAGCTGCGGATCTTCTCACCCTGGCTGCTGAGAGTGAGGAGGTTCCCTTTATTCTACCCGGGGGCCTACCTCTCCTTCTCTGACCTGCAGGTGCATGCGCCCGGGGAAGCTGGGCTGCCCACTCCAGAGTGCCCCTTGCTCCCCCACAGGTTCCCACCCCCCATTTCATCAGGGTGGGGGTGCTAGACAAGGCAGCCTCCAGTCCCTTACCTTGGGGCAGCGGCAGGTGAACCCCGGGGGTGGTCCTGCTGTGGCCTCGCAGGAGCCCCCGTGGGAGCATGGCTGGCTCAGACAGGGGTCCATGCGTACCTCACACCTCTGGCCTGTGGTGGGTGAGGTCAGATAGCACAAGCTTGCCCACACCTCTCGACGCAGGGGGAGGGTCCTGGGCAGCCGCTCTGGGTGCAGGAGCCACTGTCAGTCTTGACCCTGAGCCGCGGGACCCCTGAGCCGCACCTGTGTGTCCAGGCAGACACTTGCAGTAGAAGGCGTTGGCCAGCGAGTGGCAGGCTGCAGTGCCCGCGGGGTGGCAGGGCCGGTCCAGACACTCGTCCACGTCTCCCTCACAGCGCAGCCCCACAAACCCTGGAGGGCAGGCGCAGTGGAAGCCTCCAGGCCTGGGGATGCAGGTTCCGTGGTTGTGGCAGGGCTGGGACTCACAAGCGTTGAGCTCCTCTGAGCAGTTCTGTCCTCCGTAGCCTGGGGCACACTGCCGACGGGGAGGGGGAGACGGACCAGCAATGAACCCCGCTCCAAGCAGTCTGCGCCCACCACCTTCCGGCTTGACACCACCCATGTGGCCCATGAGACTCTCTCAGCCACACACAACCCTCCTCATCACAGGCAGGTCTGGTCTTGGTAAAACTTCTTTCCCTTACTGCACAGACTAAAGGCTCTCTCTCAGTTTATTCACTAACTTATAAGCATCTACCACATGTCCATTTTGCGCCAGACAGTTTTAGGCAATATAAATACAAGAAAAATCAGAGCTCATTGCTGTTTCTGTGAAGTTCACAGTCAATGAGAGAGAGAAAGAGAGAGAGAGAGAGAGAGAGAGAGAGAGAGAGAGAGAGGATTTATGTATGATCTAGGCCCCTAACCTTATGAAACCCTCCTAAGAACAATCTCCATGCATTGTCTTATTTGAGCCTTGTCACGGATCAGAAGAGTCCCAGAAAGGTTCAGTGACCCGTGAGTCACACAGCTATGGTGACAGACTTGGGATTCAGGGTGAGCCTGTCCATGAACCAGGACTTGTGCATGCAAGGCGGGAGCTGAACCCCCAAGCCACGTCCGCAGCCTCACGGCCACTTGCTGATGGTTCCACGGCTGCCTAGTGAGTGCAGGGTCGCAAGGTCTGCAGCACGCAGGCTTGTAGGAGGAAGGGGTGCAGGGATGGCGCAAGCAGTGCTCCGGAGTCAGAGCCAAGGGGATTGGCAGAGCGCGGGAGGAGCAACCGAGGGGCTGGCGGGAACCTGCACGAGGTGCTTTGAAAGTCCCAGAGGGAGCTTCTTAAGGAGGACTCCGAGCACAGAGACTCACGCCTGACCAGTGCACTGAGGACAGAGGGTGTGGAATGTTCGCCAGGAAAGTTAAAAATGGAAGTAGAGAGCCGTGCAGAGGGCAGGCTGGGGTCTGCCCTGTGCCTTCTGCCCACACTGTGGCGCTGGCTGAAGCAATCCACTGCCTGGGCTTGAGTCTTGGCCTTGCCCTCGAGGCTCAGAGAAGCTGGGCCGGTTTCCTGAGGTAGCGGCCTTCCACTGGCTCTCGGCCATGGGCCGGGTAGGGGTGGGGAGGGGAGGGGGTGAGGGGAGGGAGTCGGAGGTGGGGATGGGAGGTGGGAGGTGGGAGGTGGGAGGTGGGCCAAGCTGGGGGGAGGCCACAGCGGGGATGAAGGGCAGAGGCAAGAATCAGCGTGGATGCCAGGGACAGTTTGCCCTGTGGTTGGAGTGGGAGTAGGACAGTGCGGAGGAGGCAGGCAGGGCCTGCTCCTGCTGGGCTTCGCACTTTGCTGGGGAAGAAGTGGGCATCCCGGAAGGGTGTCAGGCAGGAGGTGAGCCCTCAGCTGGCTGTTTCCAGCAGGGTCTGCCTGCCTGCAGCGGGCAAAGACCAAACCAAGGACGGGGTGAAGGTGGGGATGAGGGTGATGCCGGCATTCAGGGATGGGCCTGGCCTGAGGCAGGGGAACAAGGCATAACAGGAAGACATGGAGCTGGGAGATGTTGAGGAGGAGGTCGCGCGGCCTGGCGGAGGCTAGCTGGATGCGTGAGGTGAAGGAAAGCGAGGGCAGCTGGGCGTGTCAGGCTGTCCCTCAGCGTCACGCCTGCCTCCCATCTCTGGCCACCTCCTCTTCCCTGTCCCCCCTGCCCCTCACCTGGCACTGGTACCCACTGGGCCGGGCTGTGCAGGTGGCCCCATTCTGGCAAGGCCTGGGCTCACAGGGCTTCACACTGTGCTGACATAAGTGGCCTTGAAACCCCGGTGGGCAGCGGCAGAAATGGGAGGAGGAGCCGCTGTCAGTGCAGAGGCCCCCGTTCTGGCACAGGGCGGAGACCTCTATGCCTGGGGAGAAAGAGGGATGGGAAGAGGCTAAGAGCGGTACAGGGTCTTCAGAGGCCCACACACCAAGCAGAGAGGCCTGCGTGTGACTCCTGACTCTGAAGGCTGAACACGCACGTTCCTGCTCCCACCTTCTCTGCCATGGAAAGGGACAGATACCTTTCCTCCAGCTTCTCAATGTGTTAGAAGTGCTTTTCTTGGCTTCAAGTGGGCCTTAGGAGAGAAAGCACTCAAGACAAACTTCAAGGGAGGCC
The DNA here is from genome assembly GCA_002564285.1 of Tympanoctomys barrerae. Lineage (NCBI taxonomy): Eukaryota > Metazoa > Chordata > Mammalia > Rodentia > Octodontidae > Tympanoctomys > Tympanoctomys barrerae. The sequence goes on along the minus strand of NDGN010683980.1, from coordinate 3,792 downwards.
ACTGGCTTCCGCAGCCCGCGAGGTTTGCACCCACAGGTGCGCCTTGCAACTCCCTGGGAGTCCCATCGAGGGCTCCTTTGCGAGCGGGTTGGTGCAGCCTTCGTGGGTGAGTGGGGCAAAGTGGGTCGAGTGTAGCTGGGCTAAATGTGGTCCACACCAGCTGAGTCCCCACGCGACAGGGTTGAGGTGCTCCCTGTGCGTCGCGTCCCGGGGTAGCCGGGGTCTCACTGGCTGCGCCAGTTGGTAGCTTGAGCTGTGTGTTAGGCTTTCCTAGGTAGCGCATGGTGGGATCAGTAATTGTACTTGGTCTGCTTGTGTCTGTTTGAGACGAACAAACTGCATGGTCTTTTCAGGCTGCGCAGCTCAGGCTGGTCTTGAGCTCACTTTGCAGCTAGCCCAGGCGGCCTCAAACTCACAGCGATCCTCCTGTCTCAGCTTCCTGAATGCTGAGATTAAGGGTGTGGACTAACACTCCCTGTTTGGCCTGTATTTTAACCCTTGGGGGTTTGTTTAGGCCAGAGTAGCCCCTACTGTGTGACTGTGTGGGGCGAGGGATAAGAAGACACTTTTCCTTTATCTGCTTCCCTCCTGTCCCTGGGCTGCTACCTTGGCTCAGCGCGGCCTTCTGGCAGGGCGACAGGGGGACACTGCAGAGAGGCCCGGTCCAGCCCTGGAGGCACAGGCACTGGAAGGACATCCCGTTCTGGAGGCAGTGGGAGTTGCGTGGGCAGGGCTTCTGGGCACAGGGATCCAGCAGCATCTGAAGGTCAGGAGGGACAGGAAGCACCAGACCCCAGCCTTGATGGGCCTCTGCTGCCGCAGCCCCCACCCCCCACGCCTCCAGGACTCCTGAGTGTGGTGGGGTGACCCTGCCTCTTTTCCTTCCTCAGCCCCTGGCCTCAGGTATCCACTCAGTCCTTCTATAGGCCATGCAAACCTTGAGTGAGACCAGCCCCTGGCCCTCTTCCCCTCCCTCCTCTCTGCTTCCACAGGGCTGTCCTGCCCCAGCTTCCCTGTGGGGCCCCCTTACTAGTGCTGTCCACCTCACACCACCCCCCAGGCTGGTGCTCCTTACCTGGCAGCTGCCTCCTGTGTAGCCCGGGGGGCAGAGGCAGCGGGGGCCTTCAGCGCCATCCTGGCAGGTCGCCCTGTTCCTGCAGGGACTGGAGTAGAAGGGACACACAGTGGGAAGGTGGCTGGGGCAGGGAGGGGGTCAGCCTGGGCACTGGGGGGACCTCCCTCCCTTCCCCTTCCCCACCTTTCCCTCCCTCCCTTTCTCCTCCCTCCTCCCTTGGGGTTGTCACTGGGTGCTTACCGGTCTGCACAGCTCGGGCCGACCTTCCCCTCACAGCTCGGGCCCCGGAAGCCAGTGGCACAGAGGCAGGAGAAGGCGCCGGGCCTGTTCACACAGGTGCCCCCGTTGAGGCATGGGGCTGCAGAGAGGGGCGGTGAGGGGTTGGGCTCCTTGCCCGCCCGCATAACCCGGCCTGTGACTTTAGCCACACCACGCACAAGACTCACTCGTCCCATCAGAACAGTGGCTCGTCGCTGTTTGCTGCTTGTTTTAAGCCCCCTCCCCAGTTTCCCCCTGGCTGAGGTTGTCACTCACCGGATGCACAGTGGTCAGCACTCGTTTGGCACCGGGGCCCCGTGTGGCTTGGTGGGCAGGTGCAGAAGTAGCCCCCAGGGCTGGGACTGCAGGAGCCGCCATTGAGACAGGGTGCTGAGTGGCAGGCTGTCACCTCTTCATGACACGTGGGCCCTGGGGAAGGAGGTGGGCATGGGGAGAGGGTGTCCCTCTCCTCCCCTCCTCCCCTCACTGCTGCCCTAATATCCTCCCTCCCCAGCCTTCCCTGACATCACTGCGTACTGCGAGCCTGCTCCCGGTTTTCTTTGGCAGTTACTGAGCTGCAGAGCCCTGGGCCTGCACCTCACCCTTGACTGGGGGGTGAGAAGCAGGGTGGGCAGCCAGGTGTGGATGGTTTGGGGCGGGCCTCACCTGTGTAGCCTGGCGGGCAGGTGCAGTTGTAGCCGGAGGGCTGGGGGTTGCAGGACCCCCCATGGGCGCATGGTGCGGAGATGCAGCCCCCTAGCTCCACCTTGCATTCTGGTCCCGTCCACCCCACGTCACACATGCACGAGGACCTGGTCAGACGGAGAGCAGCAGGGCTTTGCTTCCCCTCCCTGGCGGCCAGAGCCTACCCGGCCAACGAGGCTCTGGTCTCCTTGCTCAGTGGCCGCTCCCACAGCTGCTCCTCGCCCTCCTCGGGCCTGAGCAGCGCTTTTTCCTCCTGTCGCTCGCTCATTGCCCGCCCTGCACCTAGAATGCCTGCTCCCCGGCAGCAGCCACTTTGTCTCTTCCGCTCTGTGCGGTTTCCCTGGTGCCTGAGTCAGTACCCATGATGCTCGGTGCCCACGATGCCCGGGGGGTGTTTGTCCGGTGAATGGCACAGAGGCCCTGGGCCGGGCTCTTCTTTCCTGGGCTCCCCCACCCTGCTCGAGCTCTCCCCTCCTGGAAGAATACCGCGGCCGAGCTTGCCATCTCCTGCCGTTCCCTGAAGATCTGCAGCCTCTCCTGCCTGCCCTTGCCCTGGCTCAGGAGGGCAGAGGGCGCCCACAGTGTTACCCGAGGCAGTGTCCGTGGTGGCAGGTGCAGTTGTCCTCTGCAGGGGCGCAGCCGGGGCTTCCATCAGGGCAGAGGCAGCCAGCCTCACTGTCTGCTGCTTGGCATTTCTGCTCGGCCTGGCACAGGGCAGGGGCACACAGGGGCACCTGGCAGAGCTGGCCTGTGGTGAGGAGACAAGCCGGAGAACCCAGGCCTTTCCTGGCTTCGAGGGCTGGAGGCGGCCTCCTATGCGTGGCTGGCTGACGTGCTCCCCATGCCCTTGTCCTTCAGCGGGTCCCCACTGTCTTCTGGAAACCAACTTCCTGTCACTTGAGGTCCCGTGGGGCTCACCTTGGCTGTAGCTGCCCAGTCGCACGGGGTTCCTTAAATGAGGTGTGCGTCCCTTCCCTTTGCACATCCGTCACCCCCAGGTGAAACACTGTCTGGCTTTCATTGTGACAAACTCCTGCTCACCTCTCACGCTCCATCCCTGCCACCACCTACCCTGGGCCCGCTGTGGGCTCCAGACTCACACCCACACCTGTCGCCTAGGCTGCATGCTTGTGCAGGTTTGCGTGGAGTTCCTTTAGGCGTGCTCATCGCAGTTAGGAAACACTCCCAGTGACCCCTGTCCCACCCCAGCTAACTCGGATACCTCCCTGTCCCCTGCTGACCTGTGAAGCCGGACGGGCAGAGGCACGAGAAGGCTCCCGGGAGATCAAGGCAACTGGCTCCAGGGGGACAAGGGCCACTCTGGCACTCATCCACTTCCGTCTCGCAGTGTGGTCCTTCAAAGCCTATGGCACTGGGGAAGGTCAGGGCCACACAGAGCTCCGCCCAGTCCCCACTGCTGTCCAGGGACTGAGCCCCAAAATACCTGGGAGACACTCGCAGAGGAAGGCTCCGGGCTGGTCCCGGCACCGCCCGCCGTTGGTGCAGGGAGAGCTCCCACACTCGTCCATGTCCTCTTCGCACAAGGTGCCTGTGTATCCTGGGGGAAGCGAGAGGTGGGAGGGAGGCCGAGGTCACTGAGGAGGTGCAGCCCAGGGCTGCTGCTTCCCAGGAGAGGTGGGCCTGCGGGGCTTCCAGGGAAGACCCGAGGGAGCAGGGCTCCCAGGGAAGACCCCAGGGGGAACAGGGCTCCCAGGGAGGACCCGGGGGAGCAGGGCTCCCAGGGAGGACCCGGG